>JALMQS010000740.1:451131-621237 GCA_024734495.1 Forficula auricularia
CCGCCCGGCAGGGCACCAGCCCGGAGGGCCGAAGGCACGCACGAAAAGCTCGTTGAATAATAGACAGTTACATCAATGAGAGCATTGGCCTTGCATGCCTTTTGAAAGTTTGGTTAAATCTGGCTCATAACTTGTTGTTTTGAAAATAAAATAATATAATTATTAATTTTTGCGCATGGAACTGGAGAGCCGCATCTTGACATCGAAAGAGCCGCAGGTTGCCGACCCCTGGCCTAAACTAATGATTTTATAACAACCAAAATAATTTTTGTCGAAATCGATTACATTAATCTACTTTAATACATTTTTGTAACTTTTTAAATTCAAAGAATATTTAAGTAACTCATTTGAGGTGAATTTTTAGCCGAGAATGCTGAGGAACTTTCAAGAATAGGTGTTTAATTAGATTTAGAAATGACCAGAATTTGTTTTAATTCATTTGATTTTAAAATTTTAAAATAGTCCCGCCTTTTTTCTTTCCATTGAGTCTAAAATGATACAATGAATCATAGAATGAAACCGAAATAAAAATTTTTAAGAAAAAAATAAAAACCGACTTCAAAAATTAAATGCAACAAATATAAAAATACACTAAAAGGTATAAAATAATTATTATCTTATTTAGTTACAACTAAACGACGAAATATTAACACGAAATTACTTTTTAAAGTCGGTGCCAAACAAACTATACCTATAAGCGAGCGTACCCGCCAAACGTACTAAGTAAGATCCGTCGAGTGCGATTCATAAAAGGTATATGTTTGGCACCAACTTCAAAAAGTAATTTCGTGTTAATATTTCGTCGTTTAGTTGTAACTAAATAAGATAATAATTATTTTATATCTTTTAGTGTATTTTTATATTTGTTGCATTTAATTTTTTGAAGTCGGTTTTTATTTTTTCTTAAAAATTTTTATTTTTCTCTTTTTAGTGATGTTATTAATAGTGATTATATCGTCAGAACTTGACCAAATTAATATGACACCATCCCTAAGACACCCCTTTCGGATAAAAAAAGAACCATCGAAATCGGTTCATAAACAAAGAGGTTAGGTCTAAACAAACCTAATAAAAAAGGTCTAATACCTATGAAAAAATCGAAAAAAATGGGACCAATCGGAAGCTAGACTGGACCCAATACAAAAAAATTTTCAAAATCGGTTGACAATTGGCGGAGATATGAGGTAACATAGGCACAAAAAAAAAAAAAAAAAAAAAAATTCAATCGAATAGAGAACCTCCTCCTTTTTTGAAGTCGGTTAAAAATAAACAAAATAACTTACCTCAGCGATCACTTGTTGCACTCGAGTAGTTCTCTCCCTATTCGATATAGATCGATCTAAACGAACCATTGCCTAAAACAAAACATATTATATATTTAATGGAAATCGAAATAGTAAAATTAATTAAAAATGCAAATCGCAACCTGAAAGGTAAGGTGTTCTTTGACGGTGAGGGTACCCATCCAGGCCTGTTCCTGTTGGACGTAGCCTGCGAGGGCGGCCATCGTTCCGCTATCCCGTATGGCCTGTCCATTGAGCGCCCTTCGGCCAGACACTGTTACTCCATTTGGGCCCTTTTTGGACATATCCAGACGAAAGGCTAGGGCCGAAAGAAGCGTTGATTTTCCTGCCCCGGAAGGTCCAAGGATAGCTAGAACCTCTCCTGCTCTAGCTGCTCCGTAAACTAAAAAAATCAAATCATAAGAATTAGTATTAATTAGCATAGAAATGAAACTCTGGCAAATAATGTAATTTTATTTTATATATATTTTATCTATGACAAAGTGGATTGATGTAAAAAAATAAATTTAATAAATTAACTTAATATAGTAATTTTTACCAAAAAATATTTTTTTTAATAATGGAAATGTTGGAAACCAATACCAGGTAAGTATAAAGCAGTTGAAACCCCCCTTAAAACAAAAAATTGAAATTTAAAGGAACTTTTAGTAAACTCCAAGAATCTGTTGCTGAATGCTTTGGTAGTCGTATTAAATTGAAGAATTCTTTCTAACTATAGGGATCATGCGTCACGACTTTAGCGCCAACTGGCGACGAAAACGTAAGCTTTGGGGGATGATTTATTAAACGTCCAAGCCAGAGACTCCCTCACGTCCCCGTAGGCTCCGTGACCTCTTTTATCTGTGATATATGTATACTATAATACAATATTTGCCCCAATTCTCCCAAATTATTTGAATAAATAAACACAAGAGAGCGCTACCTTCGGTAACAATGCTCCCTCTATGTTTAACATTCATGGGTAAAATGTTTTACTAAAATTTCAACTCTAAATCAAATCAATCACAAAAATAAAAGTTTTAACAGCTTTATTAATGGTAAATATTTTAGAATTGTAATTATACTTTTACTTTAATATATAAATACCTATGTGTATACATGTATATAATAATAGGGACCATGCGTCACGACATTAGCGCAAACTGGCGACGAAAATGTAAGCTTTGGGGGATGATTTATTAAACATCCAAGACAAAGAGACTGGCTCACGGCCCTCTAGGCTCCGTGCACTCTTTTCTATGATATATACTATTATTATTATCATTTCCGTCCATAAGTTGTATTAATTTGAAAGTTTATAATAGGAAAATAAGGACAAGTTTTTATGTCTGACTATTTTATTTATCAGCCAACATTTACATATTTGTTCTGGAATTGTAATTGTATTTTTGTAACTTGATATTAATAATGTTCTTATAATTGTAGAATCTCTGAAGAAGTCGGCAAAGTCGACGAAAGGTTGGCTGATAAATAAAAAAGTCACACATAAAAACTTGTCCTTATTTTCATATTATAAACTTTCAAAAAAGATATAAACTATAATACAATATTTGCCCCAATTCTCCCAAATTATTTGAATAAATAAACACAAGAGAGCGCTACCTTCGGCAGTAGTGCTGCCTCTATATTTATCGCACAGTCCCAATTGTAATTGTTGTTTTCTTTGCTTGTACTGATGTAAGAATTGTTATTATTATTTTCATTTTTTTTGTAATCTTTATAATATAAACTCATGATTATATAATTCCAAGAGGGCTAATGGGACTATCCTTAGACCATGAAATATATAGACACGCCCTCTGCTACTCTCCACACAGAGTGAAGTGAGGCCAACATCGCCTACAGATGACGTCACATTCTCGCATAAATATTTTTGTTATATTAATTTAATATTAATTTGCGATTATTGGAATCCAAAATAAATAATCTAAACTACTATAAATTTATCTCAATGTATAATAATTCCTATAGTGGGCATGCTATTTCTGGGTGTTCCTACCTACAGATGACGTCAAGTTCTATAGGAGATGTTGGCCTCACCAAATCGACACCAGGGCGTGTCTATATATTTCATGGTCTAAGGGACTATCTATTCTTACCATTATTAAGAATATGTCGGCTACTCGAAGGCGCATCCGATCTTTTCCAAAATCGCCAACTATTTTGTCGTGGCGTGTTGACAATCACATTCAATTCACTCCAGGTGTAAGTTAATCCCTCGTGAGTCGTAGACGAGGATATTCCAGAGGGCAGGGGGTCTACTTTCACTTCCGGCATACTCCAGTACTCCACCCTCGTCTCCGTTCCGGTGATACGAGACTAAGTCGCTCCCCACGCTCACAGGTCGACTTAACGTCTCCTAAACGGATAAAATATCCCCCAAAACAAAAGAGACGAAACCTTAGTTTAATTAGAACAAGCAAGGCTTCTATATTTTGTATTTTATGAAGGGATACCAATGTTGATAGAAAAAATTTGAGAAATTACTTACAAATGTATTTAAAGCCGGCATAAAAAAAAAAAATGAAAAATATTTTATAAAATAATTTATTTTTAAGTTAGATAAGTTTTTTATTTTTTCTATATAACATTAATTAATTAAAAATTATTTTTTAATGAAAATAACAATTACATATTTACCTCATCTATATAATTCTTATCTCATAAAACGAACAAAAATTATATAGTTTAATTTTAATTTTTAATTTATATATATTTGAAGTATTTTCTTGTGGTGACGGTTTGGTAGAACTCAATAGAGAATTGTTGCAAAGACAGACCCAAGGATAACGAAATGTATAAATTTTGAAAAAAAAATGTTTTTCATTCTCTTAGAAATCGACCTTTCGAAAGATTTTCCCTTCTTTTCAGAGTTAAATGTGTCAATAAAGGAAGCTTGTAACCACTTTCTTGTTCCCTTATTTAACCTTGTGTGTATCTAATACATATCCAGAAAAACAGAAAAAAATCATGGTTGAAAATAATTTTTCCATTGTCCCATCCTAGTAAATTTAACACCATGGCTGGCTGGTTCCCTTCATTTTTTATAATATATTTTTAAATTTTCACCCTAGTTTGCTATTAAGGTAGTTGTTTCGCGACAATACTAGCAAAAAGTTAATGCTAGAGTATATAGAACAGACAAAAGGATTAATAATTCATAAGCCCAAAAATTTTTGCAGTTTATGTCCCACTACGAGCCAATCCTGTCCTCGTTTGACAAATCTGGCAACACTGTCCGAGTTTGTATATATTTTATCATAGAAATATCAGTAAAGTACATTATAAAGGGAGATTTATAGAAAAAAATTCTTAATAAGCGATTGAAAGCTGTTGCGACAATGGTTGAAGTGAAAAACGTCAAAAAAGTACTAAAGTTAACCCACTTTTTAGGTTAAATATGCGTTTTTGCCTGCTTGTTTTTAGTGTAAATTTTTCATTATACATTTTTCATTATTTATTCATTATTATCTCAGAAACTGTGTTGTAACTATGGATTAAAATTTTCTTAAAAAATGTATTAGTTATTGTTTAATGTTGGTTTAGTTTTATAACAATGGTAAGAAGAGTTTCTTAATTATAATTAAATATGTATGTAAACTTTCCGATATCCCGTATAGTGCAATGTATAAGAGTCTGAAAAACTCTATCTTTGGAATATAGTATCTCCAGAACTATATTGTTCATAAATTTCTTTTTGCCATCATTCGATGCAGAAATATTTAAATAATAATCTATCTAAATTTCAAAAAAATCCTAAGAAAACCCATATGGTGAAACAACTACCTTAAGTTGTTTTTCAAATTTCCTGTTATTGCTACGATGCAAATCCTATGCCATCTTTCTTCTTCAATTTCTTCAATCTTAAAGTTAGTAGGTATTTACCTAGCCACTTTTTTGCTTGAGAATTAACAAGTTTAGTTCTACTCGCATCCATCTTCCAAAAATAATTCCTAAACCTCCCGATAACACGTTCGCTCTAGAAGATGGCTTCTAGACATTTTGTAGACATCTTTTAAGAGAATATCATCATCATCATTGAGTATACAGTCTTAAGACTGGTTTGATGCAACAATCCGTCTTCACTCGACTCTGTCCCCCGCCAGCTGTTTGACCTCTCTAAATGTCTGGCATCCTATATCCCCCAATTATTTGGTTGAAATATTCTAATCTGAGTCTTCCCCTTCCCCTTTTCTTTCCCACCTCCCCCTCCAAGATATCCCTAAGCAGTCCCCCATGTTTCAGTGTGTGCCCCATCATCTGACCTCTTCTCTTCTTCAGACTCTTCCACAAGGTTCTTCTTTCTCCGATTCTTCCAAGAACTTCTTCATTTGTAATTTTATCCATCCATTTGATATTCATCATTCTTCTGTAGCACCACATTTCGAAAGCCTCTAATCTCTTTCTCTCCGCTTCTCTAATTGTCCAGGTTTCACACCCGTACATGGCTATGCTCCATACATATGTCTTCAATAGCAACTTCCTGTTTTCTAAGCTGATTGAGGAGGAGCATAGTAGTTTTTGTATTGAATTAAACCCCATTTTTGCTTGGGCAATTCTTGATTTAATTTCGTTTTCGCTCCTCCCATCCCATGTTATTTTACTTTCTAGGTAGCGGAATTCCTCAACTCCTTCTAGGTTTTCTTGGTTAATTTTGATGCATTCCTGTCTCGTTTGTTCTTTTTTTGTACATACTAGGACCTTGGTTTTATTCTTGTTTATTTTCATTTTCATTTCTTCTATTAGGATTTGGTTAATTCCATTCAGGGCGTCCTCTAATTCTTTTTTATTGCTTCCTAGAAGGGCAATGTCATCGGCAAATCTTAACATAGCGATCTTTTGACCTTGGATTTCGATACCTGTATCAATTTTGTCTTTGAATTCTTTAATCGCTTCTTCTATGTATAAGTTGAAAATCATGGGTGACAGCACACATCCTTGTCTTACACCTTTTTTTATTTTGGCTTCTCTTTGCTTATAAGAGAATAAGAGTTGAATAAGTTATCTTCAAGAGCAAGTGTGCAATTTGAGTATTCACTCTCATTAATAATCAGTTTGAAATATTCTCCCTGTACTTTGTCGATTTCTCTCTTCCTTCCCACCACCAAATCTCTACTCCATTCATTATTGATCTTATCAGGGTTTCGAAGGGATAAATTTTATTTTTATAGTTTGGTTTTTTCAATAATCTCAATATTGAATTATAAAACTATTCAACATTTGATGAATTAAGTATGTTATCAGGTATTTGGACGGGGACGTAGCAAATCAAATAATTCTCATCGATTTACGCGATGTTTCGACAATTTTATTTCGGCAACTCAATGTTTATAATTGACTTAATTCAGAAATATCTGCATATCTGTTATATCTTATAATTAAATTATAATCATTGAGACGCCTGATGAGGCCGAAATAAAATTGTCGAAACGTTGCGTAAATCGATGAGAATTGTTTGATTTGCTACGTCCACGTCCAAATACCTGCTAACATACTTAATTCATTAAATAATATGGATGCGATGGAATTTAACAGTATTCAACATTTAATTTTTATTACTTTACCATACAGGGCATGGTCAAATATTGTTATCGTTGTTATATAAAAAGTGTTTCTTTTTTTCGAAATATCTCAAAAACGGCTGAAACTATTTTGATTAAAAAAAATGGGCGAAACCATGGTATTTCGGTCTACAAAAAAGCTCTAATAAGTGAATATCGAAAAAATTATGTTTTTCGAGATAATAATTGTTTTGTCAAAATGTCTGTTAGTCTGTGCGTTACCAGATTTTGTGGACGGGCTAGCTCAAAAACTAGTGTGAATATCAAAACAAAATTTCACACGTAGTTTTGGTGCATTCAGATTAAGAGCTTATTAGATTTTGGTGCATAACGACCCAAAATTAAGGGGTGGAGGGGAGGGGTTAAAATTTAAAATTATAATATTTTCAAACTAAATAAACAAGGAAAATGAAATATACTATAAAATGAACCCATAATAACGAAAATATTTTATTTTTTCTAGCGCCAAAATTTGGGGGAGGGGTCAAAAAAAATTTAGGCATTTGAGCAAAGTCAACCAAATTTAGTATACATAATCAATGGGCTCACAGAAGACTAAAAATGCAAAAACAAATTGTACAAAATGGGGAGAGGGGGTTCAAAAAATGAAAATCTAGGCCCTTGTACCAAACTCAACCAGAAGTGTATGGTAAAGTCAAATGGATGGCCACATCAGAAAGTGTCAATTTATTTAGAATTAGAAAAAAAACTGTTCGATGTGAGGTGCTCAAAACCCCGCGCATCATTTCTACGCCACAATTTATTAGAAAAAAGAAAGTAAGAATGTAAATAAAATTATGTTCACTATTCCAAATACATAAGTGAATTAAAATGTCAGGTAAGTGTTTACTATTTACTATCCTTGGAATGTCATATCTGTTTTCATCAGTCTATAAATATCTCACAATCTAATAAGATCAAATAAATACATCTAGGCTGGAGTATTTGCTCAAGAGTGAATGTTTTATTTGCCCCTACATGTCAGTCAGGCTGGGAGTTAATTTACAACCCGTATCGGATGTCGAAAATACCTTCAACTCCGCCAGTCGTTGTCAATCAGAATGAAATAGATTCCAATGAAAAAGCCTAATAATCTAAATTTGAGACAGCAGCATTTTTTCGTTCACAATCCATTTGGATATTTTATCCCTGTGAGAGGCGATCGCTTGAAAGTGGTTAGACAAGCTGATCGGAAGAAAAAAATCCGAGTAGAAGCAAAAAATACTATTAGAAATTTCGCTTAATTCTTGAATGAATGAATAGCTTATATTAAATTGAATTGAAAGTTTTGCCGGAGTGAGCAGAATTTTTATAAATTGAAGAAGACAATAAAAGATTATATATATAATATATTAAATTTATTATCAAGTTAAATAAATATCGTTTTACATTATTGATTAAATAGTTCAGTAATAACTCCGAACATTATTGAACCCAGTGATTCCATCTTTGGCTGATACCTCCTCCTTCATCTAGTACAGTTTCATCACAGACACGAACTCTTACAATGTTCAGTAATAAATATCGTATGAAATATTTCTTAGTAATTGAAAAATTTAATTTCACTTATTTAATCTTTTTATATTTTTTACTATACCTACTATAAAAAAATAAGAACTATTAGATCAAGTTGAAAAATTTAACTATTTAGGAGCCGAGATTTCAGCGCACAGAATCTGAGCCAAGAGGTTAAAACCCAAGTAACAAAGGGTGCTAGGATAGCTGGATGTCTATATGGTTTGGTCTGGAAAACGAATATATGTCAGCAAAAAGCAAAGTACAGTTTATAAGACCTGCGTACGTCCCGTGCTAACATATGCAGCAGAAACCAGAGCATCAACAATTACCACCCAACAAGCTACTCTGAACAACAGAGATGAGAATAATGAGGGCTATACATGGGAAAACATTAAGGGATAGAATCCGCAGCAAAGATCTAAGGGAACTAAGTGAAATCCAGGATATAGTGGAATGGATCGATGTGAGAGAAAGAGATGGATGGGGAACATGTGGAACGAATGACGGATGACCGCCTTGCAAAAATCGTGAAGGAAAATCGCCCACGTGGCACACGGAGCAGAGGGCGGCCGAAAAAAAGATGGAAAGATGTCGCAGTAAGAAACTAACGTCTTTTTTCTTTTTTCTTATTGAAAGAACAGGCGAAAGCCTATAAAGAAGAAGAAGACTATACATACTATAAAAAAATAAGAACTATGCTAGATACCTTTTATTTATGAAGATACATTTTATTAATAGTTCATAAATTATACATATAAAGAACCTAAATGATTATGGCGCTAATAAAAATTATTAAAAAAAATGTAAGTGAAAGGTTGGATAAGCAAGACCAAAATCCAAGACTGAAGAACCCGAGCAAAACCAAGACCAAGACCAAGCCTAAAGAACCCGAGCAAGACCAAAATCAAGACTGAAGAACCCGAGCAAGACCAAGACCAAGCCCAACAGTCTTGGTCTTGGTCTTGCTTGCTCATCACTATAAAAGAGTGTGTCTTCTGCTGGAATTATAAATTTTTAATTTATTTATAACGAGACTATAGTTTCAAGGAGCTTTGCCCTCTTATCAATCTATTACAATTGATTCACAGGAATTATGAAAGAGGGCAAAGTTCTCGAAGCTATAGTCTCGTTATAAGTAAATTACAAATTTATAATTCCAGCAGAGGCCTACCTGTTATTGTCTCCTTCAATAAGCTTATATAGTGATATAATTTATCGCAGGGGCATACATAACTAGGCATTAGGGAGCTCCGGGGCAAGGAGTCAAATTGGGCGAAAATATTACGATTCTTACCTCTTATCTTGGGGGCCCCGGGGCATTGCCCCAGCCTAGTTACACACCTGATTTATCATTAGGTTTTTGCCTTAGATGATGTTTATTAAACTATTCCTACAAATACGCAATTGGAATTGAAAATAAGTTGGCCTGCGAGTATTAGATTTCTCACATATCTTCCAAAATACGTTGAAAAATTTTTTGATTGATTTTGAAATGAAACTTCTTTAGCGTTTCTTTTTTGTTTGATTTTTTGTTACAATAAGGGGAAATGACTCAATAGAGGAGAAATAATTTTTTAAAACCCACTAATATTTAATGACAAATAAAATTTATTAAAAATTAGGAAATTTAAATTATTATTTTAAAACCCACTAATATTTAATTACAAATAAATTTAATTCACGGGATCCCGAACTTTTACTATCTTCTAAAAAAAAAAAATCAATTCCGTCTCGGATCTAATAGATGATACCCTCTTGTGATTTTCTTAAAAATTTAAAGTCTATTTCTATCGGCTATATGAATTCATATATTGAAATTTAAAACATATCTAGGCATTCATTTTTTCGAAATCAATAATCGTATTAAAATTTTAATAAATCTACTTTCAAAGGATTATTTTTGAAGATGGTCGAGTTGTTGTGGTGTGCGTGAATAATGCCTAGGAAGTAGAGTAAGTAGTAGAATTAAGCTGATTTTTTATAATTGATTTTTGATTCACTTTAAAATGACAATATAGGAGGGTGTTAAAGTACCTATTTTTGCACGATTTTCATACCTAAACCTATATATTTAAAGAAAATCTGAAAATATTTCCATTATCTACTTATCAACCACATATAAAAAGAAATTTGATATCTTAATTATTTTTCAATATATGAGGTAAGCGAGTTCCCCTAGCACTTGAAAGGTTTTATTAATTTTTTATTATTATTATTTATTTATTTGCAACGAAATTTTCTCTGGAGAGAGACGGACTGGTAGAAATTTTAATTGAAGGTAATGGAAGGCAGCCCAGAGGTAGTGAGGAAAGAAAAAATTAACACATATAAAATAAGGTGTAATTTATTGGAATCCTTCCTCCTTCCCTTTCAATGCGACGTTTCGGAGGATTTTTCCCTCCTTCAGGGTTTCAAAGGGTCAATGAATGAAACAAATAAAATGTTTCCTTCTTCTCTCCACAGTAGTGTTCAAAAACTTTCTTCATTTTTAACAAAGGCATAGAAAAACATTTTTTTTTAATTAATTAAGAAAAGGAGGAAAAAAAATCTTTTTCTATGCCTTTGTTAAAAATAAGGAAAGTTTTTGAACACTACTGTGGAGAGAAGAAGGAAACATTTTATTTGATTCATTCATTGACCCCTTTGAAAACCCTGAAGAAGGAGGGAAAAATCCTCCGAAGCGTCGGTTTTAAAGGAAAGGAAGAAGGATTCCAATAAATTACACCTGATATGTGTTAATTTTTTCTTTCCTCACTACCTCTGGGCTGCCTTCCATTACATTCAATTATTATTTATTTATTTTTGTCCATTTGGAAATTTTCTCTGCTCATTTTCAATTGGGAGAAGTGTCCAAAAAGATTATTTCGTTACGGGCATAGCCTCCGTAAGTGGGTGGTCAAGGTGCACCCGTGGGTCCCGGGCCTGGCTGGGGCATTTTTTTTAATTATTCCACTTCATAAATAACACACTTATTCCATAATAAGGGGTCCACTTCACATTTTGGGCCCCGGGCCCGAAGGTTTCATGCGGGAGCTTTGGTTACGGGACTGAATGTGGCTTCAGCTATAATACGAATTTTTATTTTTAAATATAAAACACTTATAATAGGTACAGTGATATTTTAAATTAAACTACTGATCAATATTAATATTTTTAAATTAAAATTTTATATCTATACTCTAATGAACCTTTTTCAATCTTATTTTGCTCTCTTGAGGGTAAATTTTGTTAACGATAAATATACGAAAATTCCTGTTCTATTGTAATTGTAATTTGGACAATTTTTAAGTCTTTTTATTAATCTTATTATCTTTTTAACTCCGAAACTCTTTAGTTTAAAAATCTTTAAAAATTTATGAAACTATATAGGTTAGTGTAAATATTAGAAAATTATTTTGGCTTCTAAAAATTCTATATTATAAAATAAAAAAGTTTGTACAGGCAAATGAAATATGTAGTTATACTATGTGTCTACCACTATGAATGTTACAATATTTAGATTTAAAATTCTGTAAAAATTAACGAAATAACAATACTATGATTACTCTCGATTAAAATTATTCAATTTGCTATCAAATAATTAGTTTCGATAAGAGATTCCAAAACTACGGACACTCGGAGGACCTCAAAAGAGTTATTATCTTTTTTTTCAAATTATTGTTTAACTAATTTTACTTTTAAAAAATATAAAAAATTACTTGATTGAATTATGGACAAAATATTATTTAATTTGGATTTTTATTTGTATTATTTCTATTTTAATAGTTCCTCAGCGAGAACAATTTTTATTCGACCAAAACTCCTCTAGACTTATCTTAGACAAGCTTGAACTGGAAGATATATCTACCAGTTAGCGAGTTCAAACCTTCTATTTGCACCCTTTTCGTAAAATCATTCATTTTTTTTTAATTGCCCTTTGAAATTATGCAATAATTTTATTTCATTTTGAGAACCAATAATGGGGAGTCGGGTTGGCTCAGTCAGCTAACGCACTGCCCTCGCTTCGGCATCGATCGATTATGACGATGTTGGAGTGAGAGGCCGGGGTCCGATCCTAGCTGGCAAATAAAAATTTCTACTGGCTGAAAGCTCGGCTCCCTCACTAACCCTACTAACACTTTACTTATGTGCTTTCTAAATGGGCTTTGTTCCCGGTGACATTAAATAAATAAAAAAAAAAACAATATACTTTTCAAAATAAAAAATATTTGAAATAAAGGATAATAATTTAAAAATTTTAAAATCCTTCTGAAATTTTGAAGTTGAGCTTTTATACATATTTATGAAAATACTCTAAATGTCTGAAATTTTAGGGATGCGCCGCATCCACAGCATCCATAGACCGCACGCCACTGATAAGTACCTATATAAATATTTCAAAAATATTATTCATGAAAAAAATTATAAATATGAATTTGTAAATTAAATACAAATCTTTTATAAAAAACAATCATGAAAACGCTTAAGAAATAAATATTATAAACTATTAATAGTTAGGATTTTTTCAAATTTGTTAAAATTTCTATTAAGTGAGAATTTTTCCCAAAAACTTTGGACTTTAAATTAGACGTTTTCAGATTGTTTTTTAATGAAAGATTTATATTTATTTATTCACAAAATAATCTATAAACAATTTTCAATGTTCATTTTTAGTTATTTTTGGATTAAGTATGTGCCAAGAATTCTTTAATTTTTTTCAATAAACTAAGTGCATTTCGAACAAAATTTTTTCACTAAGCCTACAAACAATTTAAGAGCATGAAAAAGTCTCAAATACAGAAAAGAAACTTCGCTATAAAATTAATTTTACTTTGATATTTTGTAAAGTCCAAATTCATATTTAGAATTCAAAAAGAAAGTACTGTACATGAATCATATGAGAAAAAATAATTTTCTGTTGAATCTTACCACAGTATAATAATTAGTCTTCCGAAGACTTGATTCCAAGAAGACTCTCTTGTTCTTCGTGAATGGTCATTATTAAAAAAAAAAACTTTGATAAAAAAGCAACAAGAAAAGTTAATAATTCAACTGAGACTTGGGTACTCTTGTTCTCTCTCCTCTATTTCTAGTCGACTGAGGTAGAAAATTTGAAACAACCAGAGCTCAGGTGAACCAAGCTGCGCATGCGCTTTATCTATTAATTTATTGCAATCTAAGTAAAAAGTAGATCACACAAAGCTTTGGAATCACACAATTTCACATGAGTGTATTTTATTAATGATAAAGGATGTAGTAAGATTAAGTTAAAATTTACTTTGGCATCCCGAAAATTAAAAGGAAAAAATATGAATTTTTTTTAAAACTTGATAATAGCCAGGGATGCCCACACGGGGGCTTGAAAATGTTTGCATTTTAGCATTATATCTATGCTAAAAATAAAAACGGCTAAGTCTTATAAATTAAACAAAAAAGGTTATTACAGTGAAAACAAAGATTTAAGTATCTTTTTGAGTGTCTTTTTGTGAAAAAAAGATGGAAATTATTTCAAAAATCAACAGTATATAATATTATTAAATGAATTTTACTTTTAAGGACATCATAGATATTAGAGAAATATTTTTACATTGCATATCAGAGAGGTTCGTCCCCTTAGGAATCGAACCCAAGCGCTAACTAAGCTTGCCGGGCCAGTAGCCAAACCCTTAAGACTAATATCTATGATGTCCTTAAAAGTTAAATTCATTTAATAAAAAAAGGTTATATTGAAAGTTTTTGTGCCGAGAGTAGCATAATTTTTATATATTGATGGAAAAAATAAAAGAGTGTGTCTTCTGCTGGAATTATAAATATAAATAAAATGAAAAATTTTAACCTTTCATTCATAAATTAATTCCTGTGAATCAATTGTAATAGACTGATGAAGAGGGCAAAGCCCTCGAAACTAAAGTCTCATTATAAATAAATAAAATTTATAATTCCAGCAGAAGACACACTCTTTTATTGTCTCCTTAAATAAACAAAAGGTAATAAAAAACTCGTTTAATTCTTTAGAAGTGAATAAAAGGGAGGTACTTCTCTTGAAACTGCAGGGCGGGGTGGTCATAAAACTAGGGGAAGTGGTGGGCATCCCTGTAATAGCTCACTGGGAATTTGGGTGATTTGGTAAATTTATTTTCAGCAAACGATATAAATTACAAGAGCTCAAACTTGGCGTAAAAGTGTAGTATCAGGGTAAGTCAAGGGAAACGGATGTTTTTCATAAAAGCATAACTCTGCAGATTTTTTTTTTTAATATTTTTTTTCATAGAAAAAATCACTAAACTATGACATTATTGACTGATTATGAGCGAAAAATTATGTCTGATAAATTATGGCCATTTTCACGAACACAAATTCGAAGGAGCTCTCGATAAAAATGAGCTTGCTTCATCGCTCATTATGATGGTCAAATCCTCATTTTCTTCAAACATGTCAAGCATTTTTTGGCAAAAAGTGAGAGGTTGTTGGTAATATCGCTCATTGTTGTTGGACTTGTAGGTCTTTGTGTAAAATTCCTTGTACAGTGCTTTGAAGAAACTTTGGCGAGGTGGACGCAAACTCGAGAGCGCCTTCGAATTTGTGTTCGTGAAAATGGCCATCATTTGTCAGACATAATTTTTCGCTCATAAGCATTCAAAAATGGCATAGTGATTGTTCGTAGGAAAAAAAAATTTTTTTTTTATTTAAATGTAGAGTTATGCTTTTCTTAAAAACAGCCGTTTCCCGTGACTGACCCTGTACAATCTTTCGTGTTGAATTTCAGCATATTAGCTTTAATTGTTCACGGGCCCTCTATTTATAACGATTCGATATCCATTTCGGGTTTTCTGAATTTTTCTAGCATAAGTTCTAAATCCCAATATCTTATCAGTTCTTTGAGCCACAAATATAAACATTTTGCTACTAGACGAAATTTCAATAAACTTCTGTTCTTGAGTAATCACGTAACGTAAAATCAATGACATTTCTCCTTTTTCCAGATATTTTTTGACAAAAATAAAAAAACTGAAAAATTGTAATTTAATTCATTCGAGCTGTGTAGATCGAATTAGGTGATTACTGTAGAACTTAAATACTTTTCAAGTGATTCGAAGGAATTAGCCAATCAGAGAAGTTATAATATATTTGGACCAGAAGTGCAGGGTGATTTAGATTGGTCGGTAGCCAGTCTTTACTTTCTTATCATGATTTTTTCGGAATTACTAGGGCTAGAACTTTAAATTTTATATGAAGGTTACTTCGAAGACATAAAATCTTTCCTATATAACAAAAATAAGGTGGTGTGTGTGCTCCATAAGACTTTCATCTACAGCCTGCCTTCTTTGAAATCATCCTAGCAATTTTCAGCTTTCAAATTAGTCGATAAATTGAGTGGTAAAAATACTAATAGAATCCGAAGTAGAGGTACTTCTGGAAGGTCGATTCAAATCGAACCTTCCCAGTAAGCTTTTTACCTAGACTTTAGTGCAATTTTCAAATTGCATTGCTTTGGGATTTATCACTGTTGAGATAATTTTGGATACACGACTAATCATAAGTCCCCTCATAGTGTTTCAAAAAGAGAAAAAATACACATCACTGAACTTGTGATATTTTCTAAGCACGGTGATTAAAAAAAAAAAAATAATAATAGTACTTAGGAATCGTTTTTGATATTGATAAAAAATATTCCAACCTTGAAGTAAAGGGGTACAAAGAGAAAGACAATTTGGACGAAAAGCTTACCATACCATTACAGGTTGATTTCTAGATCAAATTCCAAATTTTGTTGCTCTGTAACTTAGCTACTGATGCTTAGATAAACAGTGGACCTAGACACCTATCTTTGAATTTTTTGGTGAGTTTTGGATCTAACGGCCAGAAAACAGGTATTTTTTAGATAGATTCCATACTTTATTGCTATGGCTTAAAAGTTGAAAAAAATACACTAGCTATGGTAATCTAGTGGTATTCAAATCATCTTGTTCGATACATTGTTTGTATAATATTACACCTCTGTTCCAAGTTTTAACTTTCTAGCTCAAAACGTTCACTGACCCAAAATGCCAAATTACAGTGGATGGCCAAATTATACTCAAATGATTATTATCAAGTATCCTGAAGCAGGAAAAAAACAAATATTCGATGGATATCCCAGAAGAAAAGAGGAATTAGATTGTGTAAATAAAACTGTATGTATATCTGTACCAAAGCCCAAAATGGGTATGTACATACCTTTGTATAAAAGGAATCAATAAAAAATTATTGTCAAGTAAATTATTTTATTTAAACTTTTCAAAAAATTTAGTAGTAATCTAGTCTAATAACCTTTTTGGACTAGTCTGGCAACTCGTCAAGACCTGATCGAAACGGCCTTAAAAAGAAATCTGCAAAGATAAAGTAATTACTAACGAAAGGGACTTGATAGAAAATATTATTAAAGCATGGCACAATGCACCTGCACTTTAAGAAATAGTCAAAAAATGAATTGCCAGCATGCCGCAGTTTGATTGCTCGGAAGGGAGGATTCACTAAATATTGAAATTGTATTTTGAAATGTATTTGTATTATTGGATTTGTATTGTCCTAAGCTAATAAATCTATAAAGATAACAATTGAAACGATATTTAGAGTTTAATAGTAAACTAAACTGGGCGTCTCAGTCACATCTGACCTGTCTTGGAATGAACACTTCTCCTCTGTGGCGAAATCTGCAGCAAGGAAGATTGGCTTCTTATTCAGGTCCAAGCGATTTTACAAACCCCCACAACTTCTTACCATCTACAAGGCCCAAATCCGCCCCTGTCTCGAATACGGCTCTCACCTGTGGAGAGGAGCCTCAAAATATTCTCTTGCTACCCTGGATGCAATTCAGAAACGAGCCGTCAGACTAATTAACGATTCTACCCTTACCCACTCCCTCGACTCGCTGGCTCATCGAAGAGATGTCTCTGCCCTTTCCCTTTTCTATAGATACTATCACGGCAGGTGCTCTGATGAGATAATATCAATAATTCCCCCCAAAGCATGCTTTGCACGTAGCACACGTTTTGCGGACTCCCAACACTCGTTCGCGGTCAAACTGGAAAAGTGCCGGACCACTTCATTCGCCAATACATATATCCCCATGACTTCAAGGAACTGGAACTCTCTGCCAGCCTCCGTCTTTCCCAGCACCTATAATCTTCAAACCTTCAAAACCCGGGTGCATAGACACCTACGTCTACACCCTCTCACTTAATCAACTTTCCCTTCTCTTCGGTAATGCAAGGGTCTTTCGAGATCCATAGGAGCTGCATCTTTACTGGCGCACCCCTTCTTGCATTCGATCGCATTAAAAAAAAAAAAACTTTGGTCACCCATTGTAATTCAATTTTCGAACAACGTACCGAATCTTGAATAAGTTATAAAATTTTCCTCCAATTATTTGAATGGCTGACTTTGAGGCTGAAAGCTAGTATATTATGTGGAGTACAATTCAATAGCTCACTAGGTCACACTACACTATTCACTCTTTCAATAAATACTATCTATTATATTTTATAAAAGTAAAAAACATTTAACCAGTTGTAATAGAAATTCGCCATTTGTATGGAGACATTCTGTTTTTCAAAGTTTTTTATAGAGATTAAATGTAGAAATCCGAATTGTGAAGAAAATTTTATAGAAAACTCTGACATGAATTACAACAAATACAAGAAAATAAACGAGACTATTGTAGGTTCAATCAGAAAATTATAAGCTTTAACAGCTACATATCTAATAAACGAGAGTATTTTAGAGCTCTCCAATAAAATAAGGGTTCACAATAAAAGGATTATTAATTCTAGTCTGAGTTATATATAAAATTTATTTTTATTAAATCACATGTGATAATATTAAATGTAACCAAGTTCTGTGCAAAACAGATAATATTGTATATTATATATATATGTATATTTATATATATATGTTCATATAGAATATTTACATTACAGTTTAAACGTAATATATTTATACATTCTGTTTAATACAGAATAACAATTAAAGGAAGAAATAAGCTTAAACTTTCCGAAATATAAATTATTTAGGTATATTATAACAAATCAATGTCATTTTTAGAATTTAAAATCTTAGATATTTTATATAAATATTTTAACAAAGAAAAAAACTTAAAAATTAATTAACATGCATTTTTTTTTATAATTTCCATTATCAAATTACTATATTACCCCGATTTCCTAAAAACCAATCTAAAAGCATCGCAGTAAATGGTATTTATTAAAATCCTTATGTAACACATTTTATTTTTATAAATATTATATTTAATGTATTAAAAATAATTGACTAGACTTTTGTATATATAATTGAAATACATTAATTAGATAATCGTTTTCAAATTATAAATATGAATAATAATAATAAAAAATAATATTGTGTTTATTCGTTAGATTTCCCTGAAATTCATAATCAACAATAAACATTGAAGATGTTAAACATTGAAAATAAGTGGAAAGCAAAAATAATTGAAATTGCACTCTATGACTGGCCTACGAACAAATGAACACAAAAACAGAAAAGTATTTTTCAAACCAATTTAGGGAAAAGTTATGCTACATATTAAGTAACTAATCCAACTTAATTAATTGGAAGATTATTTCAGATCATTTGAATATGGTGTAAAAAGAAAATTATTTTTGAAATAATCAAGACTCATTATTTTTCAAGTCATTTAAATAATTCTAAACGAAAAAAGGCTGAGGCTCAAAGGGCGTTAAAGGGGATTCCCAAATCTGAATACTTGCTTTAGTCACGACTCTCACCTTTTTTTCATTTTAAATAATAATAAAATAAAGGTTGGAGGGTTTTTGAGGTGTTTCGGAATTTTTTGTTTACTAGATGTGAAGAGAGGGGACTGTGGATCAGTGGTAAGAGTGTCGGGCCGCTGTCCTGAAGTATGCTGGTTCGAGACTGAGTCTCGGCAGATATTTGCAGTCGCCTCCTTTTGGAAAGCAATGCCTAACTACCAAGAGTATAATTGCATAGTCAACCTCTCCAAACTAGCCGTTCGAAACCGGCGTTAAAAAGTAAGTCCAGTATATCTGTGTAAAACAGCTAAACACACTCAGCACAGGTATATGCCCGTTCGGGCATGGTCCTATAAGAAGAAGATGTGAAGAAATAGTGGAATTGAATAAAAGAATTCATTCGAAAGGTGTAGGCTTATATATAATGTTTCGGTTCTTTTGTTGAACATTCATCAGCACCTGAGATACAAAAAAATTGACAATTGATAATTAGTATCTTAGGTGCTGATAAAGGTTCAAAAAATGGAGCGAAACATTATATATAAATGTACACCTTTCGAAACTCATTAAATTGAATTCGTTTATTCAATTCCACTATTACTTCACATCTAGTAAACAAAAAATTCCGAAACACCTCAAAAAAATATTCCAACTATTATTTTATAAATTCTACGGAGGTATCAACGCTAAAGGCCGCTGCACGCGAGGCTTGTTTTAATAATTTTTGTCTGCTTGCTCCCGCTCAAAAGCATCCCAGGACCAAGCTGGAAAATAGAACATGTCCTATCTTTTAAATCAAGCAAGCTAGCCAGAAAGACAGCCAGCAGTGAGGTCATTTCGATCCCGACAGGCCTCTAAATTGCAAACCAGAGCTCACATCCCAAAAACAGGTAGAGAAAAAAGCCTCGTGTGCAGCAGGCTTAAGTCACAAGATCCAATGGCATTAAATATTGTTAAATAGTAATTTTTGGAAGATTTTTTAGGGTTGGACCACCCTCCACTCATGGGGAATAAAAAAATGGTCAAAATTTTCTGACTTGAAAAATAGTGAGTCTTAATTTTTATACAATAATGAATTGCTTAGCCCGAATTTATATTTATAATCCAAATTAAAAAATAATTTTAAAGTAAATATGTTTAAAATTTAGATTATATTTTTGGAGAAGGCAGTGGATTTGATAAAGAATTTTAATCAATGTTCTATTTACCCCATAAATGTGGATTAATCCGAACTACCAAGGAATAAAAAATAAAAAAAAAAAAAAACTATTTAAAAATTAAATCATGGATTGCTTTTATCGAATCAATGAATTATTAATTTGATAAAATTGTTCCCTAAATTGTGTTTGAAAAAAACTGTTCTAAAAAAAGTTCCTCGGTAATGGTATTAAAGATCAATTGTTACAAAAAATAATAATAAAATTAAGCTAATTATGGATAAATAACTTAATAAAGATAAATGCACATATTGTAAAAATAAATATTGATATTTGAGGCACTTGTATAAAAACGTCTTCAGTTGATAAAATGCGAAATCGAATTCCAATTTTCGATTTTTGCAAAATTCGATAGAAAATCGAATTATACAAAAGTAATTAAGCGGCTATCAAAAACAACTTAAATGATATATTATATGATAATCAATATCTATTATATGCACTTCAACAAATTGATTTTCATAACAACAACTATTTATAGGGGGAAAAAAAAATGGTATTTCCCGAGGGGTGAACCGCGACCTAAGATCGTGTACACCTACTTCCAATTCCACTTTCATTTCCAAGTAAAAGACAATAGTTGACAATATATTATCTAATGAATTCCAAAGTAATTCCAAAGACAGTGAACACCTAATTCCAATCGCGGTTCACCCCTCGGTATTTCCTAAAACATTTGCTTTATGATCTTCTTGATAAAACTTTAATGGGCGTTGATTCAAAATTATCAGGCTGTTTAAAAAAAAACAATCTTTTAGAGTAGACGACGTTTTGATTTCATTTTTAACACGCTTTTATTAACTAAACATTATATAATTTTAATTTTTTTTAAGATCCTATTTATTTTAAAGCTCTTTTCTGAAGATTCTGAGCTATAAATGAATAAGAGTACCACTTTCTGATTTTACAAGTAATCCGCAAGACTTGCAATTTAACATGAATGTTAAAAATTTACCAATTTCGATACGAATTAATTTAGTTTATCATTTATTCTTTAATTTTTGATTAATTTGAAAATAGTCATCAGCTAATTTGAAAAATTAATTTAAGGTAGTTCTTTCGCGACAATCCACCCAAAAAGTTTTAGCCTAGTAACCACTCTATACATATGAACGGTGCTAAAATTTTAGGTTATGTTTTTTTAACGTGGCTGTACTTCTATCACACTACTATATCCTCAAAATAATCGACCAATGTTTTTTTTTTATTTTTTATCAAAACTACGAGGTAAATAATTTCAATTTTTTTTTAAGTTACTCCGAATATATTATTCTAGCAAATATTAGTTTTTCATCAAGATGGTGAAAGTCCTTCAATGAAAAAAAATAAAATAATGAACATTTTCCCACCCTTTCCCAATCTACCAGATGTAAAAAATTTCATTTTTAATTCCAATTACCATATTTCATGTTTGGTGTGGTAAATCGTCTTCAAATTTTAACAGTGTGTTTATTATACTTTTAATGACTTATATTCCAAGTTTCAAAGACTTCTTGAATTTTTGCATTTGTGAAAGAACTACCTTAATCAGATAATAAGAATAGAAATTGAAAACTTAATAAAATTGATATATTCTGAAATAAAATCCTGATTGTTTTTTATTATATATTAATATTTTATGATGGATTTTAAAGATCTATATTCATTTATATAAAATTGATATACATATACTCAACAGCAAAAAAACGGAAACTCGATCATTTTTAAATAAGAAGAATTTTGACTATTTCTATATCTTATTAAACAGGTTATCTTGTAAATATTATTTTAGCGGGCTATGAGCCTGTACGAAGTCGTCACAAATAATCTTTAAACATCTTTGCAACCATTTGTTTTAAAAATTTGTAAAAATTAATGAAGATAGGTTAGTACGAGTGGTGAACCGAGACCTAAAATCGTGTACACTTACTTCCACTTCCATTTTCATTTCCAAGTAGAAGACAATAGATTATCTAATGAATTCCAAAGTAATTTCAAAGACGGTGTACACCTAATTCCAATCGCGGTTCACCCCTCGGGTTAGTATGAGTACTTTTGAGAAATATTAATTTTGTAGCTGTAAAATAATTAGTTTGGAGGACAAATGAAAAACCACGAAACCCTCTGTATGCGAGTTTGATTCGAGCTTGGCAGCTTAATAATTTTTATAATTAATTTTATACCGATGTAGAGAATATATTATCAAAAGATTTCTTGGTAAAAAATTATTTTGATTCAAATTAGCGAGTGCCTAGTTTTTTTGTTTTTTTATCTGATGAGGGTATATTGTTTAAATAACGAGAAACAAAATTAACATTAATAAAAATATTTAAAGCTATATTAATAATAAAATTTAAAGAATTTGTTAGATACAAATCGTACAAATTATAAAAAAAAAATACCAATAAAGGTAATTTAAAATAATATAAATAAAAATTGTATTTGTTGAAGAGCATTAATTGTACAATTAACTAAAAAGGTAACCGTTGGCAGGTACTCTAGTGTCTAAATCATATCAAACAGTGAAATTTTAAAAGTTAACAAGGGTTAAAGAGCACTTGCTAAGCAATTTATGCAAAGCTTGGTTTCTATACCCGAATAACATTTTACTTTTTTTTAAAGAGAGACATTTTATAAAATTCTAATATCATGGGTTAACTTAAATAATTTTATATAGATATATTGAATTAAAATCTATAATTTGAATAAAAAAAATTTTGAGATTCTTATAAATAATACTATATTCAACAATCACAGTAACTCTCGAAGAAGATGAGTGCCGCACTCGTGAATCTACCAATCAAATAAATGTAATTGGAAGAATGCACAATTCACAACCGCTGAATTAACAAAATTTTCTAGCGTGAAAATCACAGAACACTCGCAATGTGTTCAATTCGCCAGCAAAGTTCATTTATAATTCAATAGACTTATATAAATATTTATATATATTTAAAAAAAATTAAAACTATTAGCTTCGTTCGCGGTAGATGTCCCGAACGTGTTGTGACATCTCGCGCATGCGCAGAAAATTTGATCTTAAAATTGAACGTTCAGAGGAAAAATTCTGTTTGCGGTAAAGAAAAATTTAATCGGGATATGTTCCGAATGCATTCGATAGATCCTAGCAAGGATTAAAAATCCAGTGCATGTTCATACAAATCGAATCAATAAATTCAAGAAATGTTAACTGGCTTATCGGCTGAGCAACAGAAAAAAAATTCAATATCCACTCGATAGTGACCCAAGCACGGCGGAACGATCTTAGGCCAGAGGGGTCTAACTTAGAAAGTGATGTAGGCCTACTGGGGGTCTCCCCCAGAAAATTTTGAAGCAAATTGGTACAATTTAACGCATTTTTAAGCAGTTTGTAACCGTGGATTTTTGAAAAATGAAAGAAAAAAAAGAGTTCAAATTTTTGTTTATAGTTATTTATAATGCTTGAGTTTAGGTTCAAAAGGTAATAAAATACAAAGAAATTAATTAGCAATATATACTTAGATGTAGACAACAGCCTGTTCTTGACCTAGTCCTACCTATTTAAGTAATTATGAGTTAATTATTAGGGTAACGTTACAGCGCAAGGTTTTTAGGTTTTGTTAACGCAAACAGTTAATAGTATAACATTAATTTTACAACCAACAATTTGACAACAAAATTAATTTTGGGTAAAGTAACGGTAAAATTTTTTTCTTTAGGAGGTCCGCTGAGCCTCTTGACACCGTAAACAAATTCCCAGGAGGGTCAGCTAACCCCACGGTTCCGCCGTCCCTGTACTGACCCCATGAAAAATAATATTTATAATTAAAAAAGACTGATGATTAAGGCCAAGCCTTCGAAACTATAGTCTCAAACAAATAAATAATATATATGTGGTAGGTATATATACAACTCTGCTACTCTAGACAAAATAAAAACTTTTAAATTAAATGTTAAATAATCAAAAAACAAAAAAGAAGAAATAATTTAAGAGCAAAATGAAATTAATAACAAAAATAGGGCTAATTTATTCTTAATAGAATAGTTTTTTTTAAATAACTTTTTTTGTTTATGTAAGTAAATGATGTAAGAAGATGTACCAAAAAGGTCCCTGTAGTCCCGAGTGAACTCTTGTTTCCATCGTATAAAGAATTAGTTTTTATGAATATATATATCATAGAGTAATATAGAGTGGAAGGCTACCATATATCGAAAAAGCGACTGCAGAGCGAAAACTCTTACTTCTTAAGAGCTATCCAAAGATCATAGAACATTCAAAGCCTTTGTCATAGATAAAAGATACATACCCTTTATGTTATTTATATATAAGCGCATTTTTAACTCTTGATAATGTCCCCAAAATTTGCCCCGAAGAGAGCGGTTTCCGCTATTTTATTTCCCAATGGTTTCGCCAGAGAGCTCTGTAACTCGTATACACTAAAATACATTGGATCCTTATGGAGCCTTCCACTCTATATTACTCTATGATATTTATGTTTAATCATTTAAATTCATTATGATTTGAATAATTCAATCAATTAATTTTATTGTAGTATTCGAAAGGCTCAAAATAATTGTTTTAAAGATTTTATTCCACGATATACTGAAGGGCAATTAGACTTTTCGCCTAAGCAGGCATTTGAAAGAATAAGCAAGTAACGTAATAAGTGAGATTTCTGAATATTATAATTAAACAATTATGAGTGCTCATACTTGAGAATAATTCGATCGAAACGTCGTAGTTTTATTGTATTATTTATTCGTGTTCAATAAATAATTAAAATTAATCATGTGTAATTTTAACAAAATTTCAACTCTAAAACAATGGGGGGTCGGGTTAGGCTAGGGGTAGCGTGCCAGCCTGTTAACCAAGTGAACCCGGGTTCGAATCCGAATCGAGGCATCCGGTTAAAATATGACCCCGGGGTAGAGACAAATTTTAAACAAAATAGTTAGTAGTATCGTAAATGGGCTTAAGGCTAGAAAGGCCGAAAAGCCACAAAAACAAAAAAAAACTCTAAAACAATTGAACCTGATCAAACATGATCGTTAATTGTTACCGGTAACAATGGGGGGTCGGCTTAAGCTAGGGGTAGCGTGCCAGCCTGCTAATCAAGTGAACCCGGTTCGAATCCGACTCGAGGCATCCGGCTAAAATATGACCCCGGGGTAGAGACAAATTAAAAAAAATAAATAAATAAGTAGTATCGTAAATTGGCTTATGGATAGAAAGGCCGAAAAGCCACAAAAACAAAAAAAAAAAACTCTAAAACAATTGAACTTGATCAAACACGTTAATTTTTACCGGTAACAAAAAATCCGGAACATATCCCTAATCGCGAATGCGCTGTTATATGATTCAGAATTCAGTACACAACCGAAAGAAATCTCGAATATGTTCGGGACTTGTATCGCGAGCCAAGTTTTATTTTTCAATAATTTTCAAATTCAATAAATTGAAATAGTTTGCCAGAAAAATGAATTTAATATCTATATATAAAGAGTAGCTTATATATAATAACAAATAATAAAAAGAAATAGAATAAATTAATGGGAGTGAATGTGGAGAATATTTCAGTCTATTGAAGTTAAGTGTAGAGAGGCGAAGGTTTTAAAAATATCAAAACCTGATATGGATCAAGCGCAGATGAACAAAAAATGAAAATATTAAATCTCACCAGTCTAACAAGGCCTATTATTCCGCTTTTAATTCTTAATTTCGTCACACTTTTGGTAAGAACTTGGATTACAATACAAAATCATTTTTCCGAAATTCTCTAATTTTTGATATAGAGTAATTATGTTGTTAATCATCAAATCCTGATAATAGGTAAATAAATCTTGACATACAAAAATTTGAGCTTCAAAACATGAATTAAATTTTATAATAAAAAAAAACCTTAAAAATTTTATTTCTTAATTTTGTTACATTTTTGGTAAGTACCTAGTTTCAATAACAAATATTAATGTCAAAATTGTCATAATAATATTGTCATTGTAATCATAATATTCTGCTAAGAGATATTGTCTTATCCAAAATTTCAGCTTTTGCTTTATGATTATACATATATATATATATATATATATATATATATACAGTATATATGTTGCAGTAAAAACCCGTTTTTAGTAAAAACGCGTTTCACTTAACACCCTTATGGCAACTAGTTTCCTGATGCTGGTTGAGTTTGGTTCAAAGTTCTAGAATCTTCATTTTTGACTTTCTGCTTCATTTTGGGTGTTTATTTTCAAAAATTTTTAAACGAAAATGTCAAAAATTAGAAGCAAAGTTTTAGAAGATGTAAAATGTCAAAAATTAGAAGCAAAGTTTTTAGAGGATATAATTTTTGACATTTTCGTTTAAAAATTTTTGAAAATAAACTTCCAAAATGAGAACCAAATTTGAACCAAACTCAACCAACATCAGTAAACTCTAGTTGCCACAAAAGTATTCAGTGAAACGCGTTTTAACTATTAAGAACGCATTCTTACTAAAAAACGGGTTTTTACTGCAACATATATACCAAACTATAAAAAAGATACCCTAAATATGTATAATTTTCAAATTTTAATCAAATTAATTAAACAAGATGCTGATTTATTGAAAATAATTAACTGTGTCATAATTTTATGTTAGCCTAGGATAATGAAAATAATTATTCGCATTGGAAATGATAATTAGACGCCGAGTTTTATGGTGAGAAATAAAAATAAACAGAACAAAATGAAATTCAATCAAACAATTTACCTGGCAGTTTCCTCCTTTCCTAAATAATGATTTATATAACAAGTGAATAATTAGTAAAAATAGAATAATAAGCGAAACAAATGGAAAGGGGAAATTCCTAATTTCTTCTAAATCATGTATTATCTAAATGTTCGAGGAGGTGATCTTGAGGATCCACTCCGACGACAGGAACATGAATGAAGTTTTCACAGCTTAAATAGATAAAAATCCAGTAAGTGTTATAATAACTGATCCCAATTGAAATTATTATCTTCTTCCTCTTCCTCTTCTTCTTCTTCGTCATAATCTTCTTCAACTTCGGAGCCAGCTCCGAAAGTTTTTTCATGAGATAATTGTTGAGTAAAGCCTGAACTTACAGGGACAGCCAGTGTGTCCTGAGAAGGCATTTCAAGTCCATTTGAATATCCTGGATATGTTGTTGAGTATGAGTAATTATAGTTGGAAATATCCGTAAGATTGCAAACCTCAGTCCTGAAATAATATACAAGCATGTAATTACTTATATTTTCATTTATTTCATCAATAAATAAATTTAAAATTAAAGTAAAGAGACAAACTTAAAATATTCTTGATTGTTCAAATTATTTATAATATACAATTTCCTTATTCTTCTTTTTAATCTTATATCATTAAAAAAATTCATATAAGGTAAGTGCGCGACCGGGGCAAGTGCGAGTTTGAGCTACAGGACTCTTAATATAGGGTGTCCCAAATTTCACGCAAGAAACAATTTTGATAGAAAACACATGTTTTTAATTAGAAATTGTCAATTTTTTATTGATTCATAAAGTATAAAGTATAGGTCGAATGTTTTCTACATTTGATTCAATCGCGAATCAAATGTAGGGAATTTTTGTAAAATATTGAGTGAAAATAATATTTGAACTTATATATTTCTAACTTGAAATAATGATCTTAAATAAATTTTTATAATTTTTCTAATTAATATAACAAAGAATAATTGCTATATCAATTGAAGTGAGACAATAAAAGAGTTTGTCTTCTGCTGGAATTATAAATTTTATTTATTTATAACGAAAAAATTTATAATTCCAGCAGAAGACACACTCTTTTATTGTCTCCTTCAATATATAAAAATTCTGCTACTCTCGGCAAAAACTCTCAATTTGCTATATCAATGATAATCGTGACTGCGCTTATTTGAAAAAGGTATTTATCGCGAGACTACTGCGGATTACGCTATTTAAGTCTGCGGAGTCTTAAATGTAGGTCCAGACTTAAGACTCCGCAGACTTCAATAGCGTAATCCGCAGTAGTCTCGCGATAAATATCTTTTTCAAATAAGCGCGGTCAAAAACAATTATCATTGATATAGCAATTATTCTTTGTTATATTAATTATAAAAATTAAAGTATAGGGTTATGTATGGAATAGCATATTGAGTAAATGGCCTTCAAAGCTTTGCTGGAACATATGCACTCTTTTGTCGAAATTTTCCATGACCTTTTTGCATAAATGTGGCTAAATTTGGTTGATACAGCGCTCAATTTCTTCCTTCAAGGCGTGGGAGGTCGAGGGCTTGTTGGCATAAACCTTAAGAGTTCAAAAAACCCCAAAGAAAAAAGTCCAACGGCATTAAAATCGCATGATCTGGGCGGCCAATTCTGATCACCAAAACGGGAACTTACACGACTAGAAAATGCAGTAATTGAATTATTTCTCGGGCTTTATGGCATTTGGCACCGTCTTGTTGAAACCTCATGTCCACATCCATATCTTGCAATTGAGGCACAAAAAACTGGTTTATCATGTCGTGATTAACTGTTATTGCCTGACCAGCCGCATTTTCAAAGAAGAATGGTCCGATGATGCCTCCAGCCCAAAATCCGTACCAAACAGTAACATGTTGCGGATGCATTTGTTTCCCAACAATCCCTCGTGGATTTTCTGAACCTCAAAAGCGACAATTTTGTCGATTAACAAAGTCATCAAGATGAAAAAGAGCCTCATCGCTGAGGATGATTTTGTTCGAAAAATCAGCATCCACTTGTTGTTGTTCCATAATCTATTCAATGAACTCTCTTCGCTGATATCCTATTCCGTACATAACCCTATACTGTATACTTTATGAATCATTAAGTGGGAGATAAATTTAACTTAATTTATCGCGCGGAGAATTTACCACTGCTCGAAGCCCCTAAAACCTTAGTAAATTGGATATTGGATTGTATCTAAGTTTCTGAGATTGGCTCGTGATCTCGGCTTCTTTCCTTCTACTCTGTTCTTTTCACGATTGAGGGGCCAGCCCATACAGGCCTTTAGGGGATGCACCTTCTGGTGTATCTCCTTCTCACATCAATATTATTAAAAAAAAAAAAAATTTACAATTTTTAATTAAAAACCTGTTTTCTATCAAAATTACTTCTTGCGTGAATTTTGGGACACCCTTTATTAATATAAAATTGGTGCGAAAATTTTGCATTTGTGGGAAATTTTCTTGTTGTGAGAGCTATGTAATTGGTTTGGAAAAAAACAAAAACAGCAGAAGTCAACATGGCCTATTAAAATTGACGCCCATCACACTAATTTGGTGGGTATTTTTTATCTAATTTTTTTCTCAATCAGTTGTGTTTATTATGCAAATTTTGATTTACTATCATCCCTTAATTGTTTTGAAATTAGTCACCTTTTTAAGTCTAAAATTCTTTCTGATGGAGAACTTTTTTGTAGCCACCGGGTTTCACGGACTTCACGTGATTGTAGGAACCACGTTTCTTGCTATGTGCTTAGCCCGAGTTGTTTTGGGGCATTTTAGACGAATTCACCATTTTGGGTTCGAGGCAGCGGGAAACAAGAGCCAAGGGTCTTCTTTTAATTGCTTGCTTGACTATGTTCATGGCCGGGTTGGGGGCAAATTTTGAAATGGACTTAAAGAAAATTATTGCATTGTCTACCTTGAGCCAGTTGGGGTTGATGATGGCAATCCACTTCCATTCCTACTGTAAACATATGGTGGGCCCATACAACGAACCCCAACAAACCAATTGGCTCGCATTTGCCCAAGAATTTTCTGTCTGTGGGGTAAGTACGTGTTCGAGCTGGGGCAAGTACGCCTCCCCTTCAAAGTTGGTATTTTCTTCAGACAGCTTCGATTCTAGTGTTGATGTTTAATCTGGAGCAAGTGTCTGGTATGAATCTGATGTGGTTTCCCACTTTAATAAACCACAAAGAAGACCAGCAAGACTCGAAACCACAAATTAATAATATTGAATTTCCTATCTATGGGATTTACCGTTTCTAAGTAATCGTTAACACAATCATACAGACAGACAATATGGTATTTGGACACCTTATGGAGTTCACAAAATTCGGATTTTTGTAGAAAACTTACACTCTAATTCCAAAGTTATTTCGTTTAGTATTCAAAAATTTTAAGTCTAATCTATTTTATTGGATTTAGAAGACATTAAAAACTATCTTTTTCGAGAACTATTCCGTGTTTATTTTATATAAATGAAAGTAAAAATATTTACTCATAATATCCAGTAGAATTTCTCGAATATCCATTCTGTTGTGGTGATTCAGAATTATACGTGATTATAGGTGAACTATTATTTGTATTACTTTCTGAATAATATGATGATAAATTATATGGATACTGTTGATGTGTGATATTTCCGCTCATGGAAGGATAGGCAGCTTGAGGTTGTTCCGAATCGACGGATAGCCCTAAAAACAACAGTATAATATATCAAACTTTAAATAAATGTGTATTTTAAAAATTACAATCTATAGGTATTTAGAGATAAAAAAATAGTTAAATATGTATATTTTCTATACAATCCTAAGCCGTTTAAATGATCTGAACTATATATTATAATTAAAATATTCGTATTTTAGTATGGCCAGAAAAAGAAATAGGTGTCAAAGATTAGAAGAAAAGGTATTAATTTAGAAGATATGACAGTGAACAGTTTGAGATAAAAAAAAATAAAACTTGTCACAAAGGCCTTTAGGATAATATAAGCATACTGAATCGGCCCCCGAAAGATAATTTAATGTTACTTAGGGGATATGTAGGTACTAATAAAATAATAAGACCCTGAAAGTTTCAGATCCCTAACTCAATTGGTTTTTGAGAAAAACCAAAATATGTAAAAAACAGAAAAAAAAAATTTCTCAGGATTGAAAGAACCGATTGATCCAAATTTTTAATATGTATTGGGGACTGATAATAGCTTCTAGGAAAAAAAGTTATGATCTATATCGATTCTTAAAATGATTAAAAAAAAAATGTTTTTCTTTTAATTTCAATTTTTGACCATGATACATTTAAGGCACAATTATGAAACTATTTTTTTCAAATATTATCTATTTCCATTTAATACTAGTACCTTTTCAAATTTTAAAAAAAGGTACGCCATAGTAGAAAAAAATAAAAACAAATTTTTGTACCTTTTTTCAAAATTTGAAAAGGTACTATTATTATAGGGAAATAGATAAGGTTTGAAAAAAAAATAGTTTCATAATTGTGCCAAAATTGTATCATGGTCAAAAATTGAAATTAAAAGAAAAACAATTTTTTTTTCAAGGATCTAATTAACCTATAAATCTCATAATTTTTTCCTAGAAGCTATTATTAGTCCCCAAAACATATTAAAAATTTAGATCAATCGGTTTTGTCAATCCAGAGAAATTTTTTTTTCTGTTTTTTACATATTTTGATTTTTCTCGAAAAGTGATCTGAAACTTTCAGGATCTTATTATTTTATTAGTACCTACATATCCCCTAAGTATCAATAAATTATCTTTCGGGGGCCGATTCAGTATGCTTATACCCCAATGCCCTTTGGAGATTTTTTATTTGATTATCTGCATTTTTTCCTAAACGAGAAAGTGAAAATTTGATGAGTTCTTCATATTGGAAATACAAACATTTTGGCACCAGAAGGAACTCTTTATACCCTCTATTCAAAATCGTATATAATAATATAGACATATAATCAGTCATAACAAAAGCCAGACAGGCCACCTCAATACTTCCCCATTATATTCTATAGAATATAAATGTGAAAGTAAAAAAATAAGTAGTTAAAGTGTTAATTAATAAAAAATTTAATGAACTCAATACTGGAGTTACCAGATTAGCTGTGGTCGACGAGCGTACTAATTATTGTCTTGGGGCCAATTTTCAGCCATAAGACAGCCAGGTTTTATTGAAAAAGGTTCAGAACAGCTTGTGTTATTTATGATTTATATCCACAAAGCTATATGAGATTTGTGGGATTTTCTTTAAAATAATTTACTAATTCTTTCTACCTGATGTAAGTAAGTTTGGTTTATATTTGTACTTCAGTTAGCTAATTTTCAGTGTTTTAATGAGTTAATGTGTAAAAACAAATAAAATAAAAAGTATACTATCTAGAATAAAAGAAAATGTTTGAATCAATTACCATATTGGGAAAGCAAACCATTAAGAACGGCCGAGAACTCCTTGGTGTCGTTAAGTCCCAATTCGTTAGCAGCATCCACACTCGTTTGTCGATTCGAATTATCATTGGAAGTTCCTAAGCCTGCTGTTATATCGTCTGCGCCCCAATTCTCTATTGAAGCGTTTGTTGTGGAATTATTTCCAAATGGAGGATAATTAGAATAGGGAACACAAGCACTTAAATCACTGCTGTTACTACTACACTCGGGACTATACGGTGAAGTCTAGAAAGAAAAGAAAATGTTCACAATTATAAAAAAGTAATAGTATGTATAGAAAATACAGGGTCCCCCGCGGTTCGATGGCCATAGTTTAAGAGTGAAATGATGAGACGATACTGTAATGTAGGGGGAATTTCACTTTATTGCCTCGTAGGGGTCAAATAATAACACACGTATTTATAAGTAAAAGTATTTATTTACAAAAAGGGGGTTTACAGATTTTGTCTAGGGGTAAATCATCTTAAAACATCATCATTAATTAATACGTCGTAATGGGTTACTCAAATCAACAACCAGCTTTTAGCAACTCTCGTTTTCAACTTTTTTACTTTACCATACAGGGGATGGTCAAGTATTGTAATCGTGCATGAAAAAAGTGGTTTTTTCCTTCTTTTTTCGAAATATCTCAAAAACGGCTGAAACTATTTTGATTAAAAAAATTGAGCGAAACTATGGCATTTCGGTTTACAAAAAAGCTCTAATAAGTGAACATCGAAAAAATTATATTTTTCGAGGTAATAATTGTTTTGTCAAAATGTCTGTTAGTTAGTTAGTCTGTGCGTTACCAAATTTTGTGTACGAGCTAGCTCAAAAACTAGTGTGAATATCGAAACCAAATTTCACACGTAGTTTTGGTCCGTTGAGATTAAGAGCTGATTAGATTTTGGTGCATATCGACCGAAAATTAAGGGGGGGGTGAGAGGGGGGGGTTAAAAATTAAAAATCTAGACCATTTGAGCAAACTCAAGACCCCAGAAATCTAAAAATGCAAAAACTAACCGTCCAAAATGGGGTGTGGGGTGTAGTGTAAAAAAAGGAAAATCTTGGCCATTTACCAAACTCAACCAAATTTTGTATACATAATCAGTGGGCCCACAGTAATCTAAAAATGCAAAAAACTAACGCCCCCACCCCTACATTATTATAAATAATTTTATTAAATATTAAATATAAGTGAGGGGCAAGGTTGTATGTTAAAGTCAAGTGGATGGCCACATCAGAACACGTCAGCTTATTTTTTAATGAAAATGATGAGAGAAGGAGTTAGACCAAAAAGGTGCATCCCCTAAAGGCCTGGGTTGGCCCCTCCATCGTGAAAAGAGGAAGAAGGATTTTTATGGGGTGGGTAGGGGTCGAAGGTATCTGTGGATACGGGTCTTAAACAGCTGAAGGTTATAAGTCGCGGGGAAGACGGTGGGTGGGAGCGAGTTCCAGTCTCTGGAGGTCATATGAATAAAAGAGTTAGCGAAAGCGCTTGTTCGATTTTTATCCAACTTGACAGCGAAGGGGTGCTGAGTTTTCGAAAACCGCGTGTTTCTCTTAAAGAGGGCTTTAGGGGGGATAATTGATTTCAGCTCGACTGAACAGACAACATGATAGTATCTGTAGTACAGGGAAAGGACAGAAACATTTCTTCGATGAGCCATGGAGTCGATTGAGTTAGTTAGGGCAGGGTCTCCTATTAGTTTAATTGCTCGCTTCTGAATTGCATCTAGTGTGGCAAGAGAATGCTTGGAGGCCCCTCTCCACAGATAAGAGCCATATTCGAGACAGGGGCGAATTTGAGGCTTATACAGTGTAAGAAGTTGACTCCAATTTGCAACTTACATTCACACATGCATATGAGTGGTGGGGGATGCAATGTCAATCGACAACCCATCAAAACAAGTTGTCATAATAATATTTATTACATGCTTTTAGCAACAAAAAGCCCCCTCAACTGTCGGCAATCTATACAGGGCCTGGGACCCAGAAGTTGGGTTGGCCTTTTGAAAGAACAACGGACCGCAATCCCTTGACTGGCACGTGATAACCAAATGCTATTAATAAAATAGAAATTAAGAAAATTCAATTAAATAATTTCCCAAAGTAATATGAATATTTTTCGTTACAAAGTTTTTCAGTGTCGGGTCCTTTATTTAGGCCCGCCAAGCTAGTTAGCGCTTGGGTTCGATTCCTGAGGGGACGAAGCCCTCTGATATGCAATGTAAAAATATTTCTACTAAAATCTTAGATTCGTTCCTAAATAAAATAAAATTATATAATTAAGTAATGGAGAGGGATTCAGCCAATGGGTAGCCTCTGCTGAATAAAAACTCCCAATTATGGAAAACGTTTCGGCTTTAATTAAATAATGCCATCATCAGTTCCTAAGAGAGTATTAGCGACACAATTAATTTTATAAATAAATTGTCCGCAGGCAGAGTTGTGGATTTTATCATAATATACAAAATTATATGAATTACAAAATGGTAAATAAATCTTGGTGTGCTCTCACTTGATATACGCAACGTCTCAAGTACAAATTTTATTCAGCAGAGGCTACCCATTGGCTGAATCCCTCTCCATTACTTAATTATATACATATACAGCCATCAAAATTGTATCAATAAAATAAAATTAATTTCTTAATATTATAATGGTTATGTACCTAACCTGGGTTGATTTTTGAAAAAAATTCCATCTTTCTTCACAAAAAGAAACTCAAAAAAATGCTTAAATCTTTACATTAATTACAACAATTATGACATAAAATATAACTAGAAATAGTGGAATACAAATACCCATTACCCACCCTGAGATGATGTGTATAATTGTAAAAACCAATAAACTTTGATTTATTTATTTTATTTTAAATACCGTGTACCAAATATAAGCACGAAAAACTCATTCGTTAATTTGTTTATCCCTAATGCTTTTAGAGACTGAAATTCACTTCCCCCGTCCATTTTCTCGGAAACATATAAGAGTCTTTAAAGATTCACATCCACAGATACCTTCAAATCCGACCCAATCACTGAATTTCTTCTTCTTTTTACGTTACAAGTGTCCGCTACAGAGGTTGTATCTTTTTGGTGCAACTTCTTCTTTTACCAATATCATTACATTAAAAATACAAATAAAAAAATAGTCTGTAATAGCGGCAATTTTTTGTAATTTCAAGGCTATAACTTTTACTAGTTCAAGTATCGAAAAATAACGGATTATCTATTCCTCATTTTTTTTCAACGTTAGAAAGATGTGATTAAAATTAATTTGACTATCTAAAAAGATTTTCAGTGAACGTTTGATGTGACATTTTTTTCTAGGAAATATGGCATCTCGGTAAGAAAAATTTGTAAAAGCTACAAAATAAAATGTCCATAGTGAGTATTTTAGATTTGAAATTTAATTACCTCACTAATAAACTCTTAAGGGAGTTCAGGACAGCTTATCTATCTGATTGATTTTCGAAAAAATCTTTGGTATTTCTGAGAGTGACAACATCTGCCTACTAAATTTTTTAATAAAAAAAAAATTGTTAATAATTTCGAATAAAAATCTTTGTTTTGATAATATTAATAAAAAGAATATTGAGATAAATTTTTTCTCATTATAAAAACATTTATTTAATACAAAAACGATTTCAAGAAATAGAGTTGGAATTATACACTAGTGCTTTTGTTTTATTCTGTTGGCTGCAAATAATTTTTTATTTTTACATTTATGAATAACTAATTAACTAGACTGTCAAATCTATTGAAAAATGTATCATTCGATTTATAAAAAGTTGAATTATTGATTTGTATTAATTTGTTGAAAGTTATAGCCCTTTTAAAAGCTCGGTCCATTTACTTCCATGTTAAAAGAACAATGTTCAATCATTTATTTCTTGGTAATGGGACAGACGATCAAATTCAAATTTCGGGAATAAATATTTAATACATCAATGGTAATTCATCATTCGATGGTAAAAATTTGAGAATTTTCTTATAAAAATGATAAACAGTCTCGAACCCCATTAAGATAGCTCCATCGAGTTTCGGAACAATATTTGAATACTTATCAGTATGCTTACCCTAAAAAGATGTTGTGATTTTTTCTTTTTAGTAAAACTATCTTCATGGGAGGTGGTATAATCGATTGACCAATAACTTCCTTTTCCAGGATCATCTTTTGATCGAGCTACTTTGGTAAAGCATTTATTTAAAGATAAATTATGCCTTATAGAATTCTAGAAATAAATTAAAAGGAAAATAAATATTAAACGTGAAAATGTATAATTAATTAAAGAAAAAAATAGGTTTACCTTCCATCCGGTACCAGCGTCTCTATAGTAAGGAAATTGTTGAATAATAAATTGATAAATTTCACTAAGTGTCATTTTTCCTTTGGGAGCATTACTGATGGCAAGTCGTATTAAACTAGCATAGCTAAAAAGGAAAGGAATTATTAGAATCTATGTCAACTCAATAAACATTATTTTCAATTTATTTAGTGAATTAGAGAGATGAAAAATTAGGAAATAAAAATTAAATACGAATTTAGTTTGCTATATCAGTTAATCAATATATTTAGAATTTTTAAGGACGTTCCCTAATAAATCGATTTTCTTGAAATCCTTTTAAAACTTTGAATACACATATACGTGTCCTTTATAGGTAGAAATTTTTTTCACTAGTCCTTGCACTATTGTAACAAGTGGTATTCGTTTTGTCTGAAAAATGTTAAAAGTTAGGTACTTTTGATGGTTTTCATTTTTTCTCTCAAGACATGACAAGTGAGAGATGGCGAGTTGACAACGTCGCACTAAAATCACTCAATTTTTCCATATCTAAAAAACTTCTGTAGCTGGTACATTTGAGATTTTTAGCTAATTCTCTCAACCTAACTATACTGTTCTTATCTGGAATTTCGCATTGAGCTGTTTCATGAAGTGTTTTTTTTATTCTTTGTCTTTTAGCCTCGGTAAGAATGCAATGTTGCCAGATCCGAGAAACGATGCAGTGAAAATATTTTTTCCTTTCTGCGCATTGAGAGTAGGGGAAAGAGCGAACTGCATCTGAGCTATATTAGGGAACGTCCTTAAAGATGACGCCACTAGTCTAGAAATGCTACATGGTCCATGTATTATTATTATTGCACAGTTGACTGTTGAAAGGTCTAGAAATTCTTTAAAACCTTTTTCATAGGTCTCTCTATGTTTACAACCATTTTTTAAATCAAATATGTTGAAAATGTTGAATTGTAAACTATGACCAGTAATCTAATCAAGAAATCGATTAAAATAGCAATCAGATTTCTTTTAAGGTAGTTGTTTCGCGACAATACTAGCAAAAAGTTAATGCTAGACTATATAGAACAGACAATAAGGATTCATAATTCATGAGTCCAAAACTTTTTGCTGTTTATGTACCACTACTAGCCCAACCCCGTGCTCGTTTGACAAATCTGGCAACACTGTCCGAGCTTGTATATATTTTATCATAGAAATATCAGATAAAGTACATTATAAAGGGAAATTTATAAAACAAAAATTCTTAATAAGCGATTGAAAGCTGTTGCGACGATGCCTGAAGCGAAAAAACGTCATAAAAAAGTACTAAAGTTAACCCACTTTTTAGGTTAAAGAGATGCGTTGTTGCCAGCTTGTTTTTAGTGTAATTTTTCAATATACATTTTTTTATTATTTATTCATTATTATCTCAGAAACTGTGTTGTAACTATGAATTAAAATTTTCTTAAAAAATGTATTAGTTATTGTTTAATGTTGGTCTAGTTTTTTATAACAACGGTAAGAAGAGTTTCTTAATTATAATTAAATATATATGTAAACTTTCCGATTTCCCATATAGTGCAATGTATAAGAGTCTGAAAAACTCTATCTTTGGAATTTAATATCTCCGGAACTATAATGTTCATAAATTTCGTTTTGCCACCAATCGATGCAGAAGTATTTAAATAATAATCTGTCTACATTTCAAAAAAAGTAAAAATCCTAAGAAAACCCAGTTGGTGAAACAACTACCTTAATCAAAAAGCTTGGGGTACTTTGTCGAAATTAATTAAAAGTACATGTTTCTGCGCCCGACGATTTTTGATTAAGTATTACATTATTTAGTACTTTGTAGAAGCATGTTTTGTAGTTTTTTTTTTTTAATATATTATCTCATAGTAATCGAAGTTTTTTAACGAGGTGAGTATGGACATAAATAAAATTGCAAAATATTGTGTCATCTGTTGTAATATTTTTTATACACCAATTTTATTTAATTATAATTTTAAAAAAATGCACAGATTCCTTGGCAATAAACTAAGATAATTTAAGGGCTCCGAAAAAGAGAGAAAAAATTGTCCGTTTTAATGTTAAATTTGAATTTCGAGGCTATCTATACTCACCCAAGTTACAATTTTCACTCTCTTGACGGGGTTAAGTATTTGATTTGAATAAAATAAAAAAGTAAAAACCTATAAGGTGGTTTGCCATCTTTCGGTCGTGAATTCGGCGATTCCAGATTCTGATGAGGCATCGGAGTTGGAGTCATGTGGCTAGCCGAAACCCCCGTAAGCCAGTCTATCGCTGTAAGACTGCGATCGAGGCGGGCCATCTTCGCCGAAAAGGGGGACCGTAACTGCACCATTCACCCAGTTTACATGGCAAATGCATTCCAGGGCTCCAGGCCGAATTCTATAGACATTTGCCTAAAAAAAAAAAGAAAAAATTAAAATATATTATTTAATTGATAGAATTTTGTTTTGCAGAGTGGCAGAGTTGTTGATTCATGAAGAATGTTATGTGACTAGCTTGCTTTTACAACAAAACGAATTTAAGGTAAACGCTCCAGTAGTGGGCCTGTACCTGTAGTGGGCCAGATTCAAGAAAAGTGCAAAAATTAGCTTAGGTGCTTTGATAAGCTAATTTTTGCACTTTTCTTGCATCTGGCCCACTACAGGTACAGGCCCACTACTGGAGCGTTTACCTTACCTACATATATCAGGTATTTGAGGCCATGAGAAATAACAAAGGGGTTCCCCAGGGGTTGGGAGGGGGGTTGACCCAAAGTGGGTAGTTGAAATTTTTGTTGGGGGGGTTTGAAATTGTTAAAAAATTATAATTATATCCTAAAAATAAAAACGGTTAAGTTTATAGCTTCACCAAAAGCTAGGTCTTCTAATTCTTTAAAAGTGAATAAAATATAATTTGCTAGGGGGAGGGGGGTGAATCATGAGGCTAGAGCAGGATGGGCACCCCTGAATAACTAAATAAAATATTTCTAATTAAAAAGACTCAAACCTTCGAAACTATAGTCTCTAACATATAAATTATATAGGAGTGAATGAAATTCAAATACAAGACATTTCACATAAATATTTAAAATGTTTCAGCTAGAACCGACACCTAACTCCTTAAAAATTATATATATACATATTTATATTCGTTATATATAGTATATGTATTCAGGCACGGCGGAACGATCTTAGGACAGGGGGGTCAAAACTTAGAGAGTATTGTAGGCCTACCGGGGGGTCTGGAATACGTAGAAAAATTCCCAAGGGGGTCAGCTGACCCCCACTGACTATGGTTCCGCTGCCCCTGTATGTACCATATTTGTTAATTTTAATCAAACAGAAGACAACCTCAGTGATTTCTAAATATAAGTCACATTATTATTAAATACTAGCTGCAAGGCCCGTCTACGGCAGCCCTCTTGCTAGCCAGGGGGACGCCCCCTGGACTCCCCCCACAGCCCACCGAGCACCCCCCACCCCAACACTCCATCCGCACCCTAACCCACGAACCCCCTTCACCCCCCCCCAGCACCGTGCACCCATGCTAACCCCTCCAACCCTGTGCACCACAACCCCGCCTAGCTCCCTGGACCCTACCCCCGCTACGCCCTATGGACTCCCACCCGCACCACCCCCTGACCCCCCATCCCCATTCCACCCCGGGCACCCTATACCCTAACTCGGAAGCCCCCCACCAATTTTTTTAAACAAAAGTTGTCAGAAATCACATCCCCTACAACTTTGTTTATCATAAAATTTGCCGTAGGGTTAATAGTTTAGGAGATATTTGATAATTTTCATTAGTGCGCCCCCCAAACCCCCTTCTGGGGTCAAAATATCAAAACGTTATATAGCTAAAAACGTAAGTTAGAAGACATCTGATGTAAATATGAAATTTCATAATAATCCCTTCACCCGTTTTACGTGAATCGTGAGCAACTTTTCGCGGAAGCCACTGAAACAGACAGACAGACAGGAATTTTGTTGAGGATGTTTTCGTTCATAACTTTGCTTGAAACGTGTGCAACCAAAATTTGGCGTGATTTGGAGCAATGTACAGACAAAACCTTAATTTTATATATACCTATATATAGATAATATAGAAAGTATAATTGAAACATGTAAATGGAAGAGGACGTAAGTGCAATTTACTTTTATTTTTATTTATTTTTTTTTTTGAAGGGGGGATCATCAATTTAAAAATCGATATACATATTCTTATATACAGGTAGATACATGGCGGAAGCAGAGGAGGGCAAACATGGTATACATGATTACCCTACGAATCAAGTAAAAAATTCCTCAAATTATAATTGTAAAGAGTTGAAGGAGACAATAAAAAGAGTGTGTCTTCTGCAGGAATTATAAATGTTTAATTTATTTATAACGAGACTATAGTTTCGAGAGCTTTACTCTCTTCATCAGTCTATTACAATTGATTCAGAGGATTCCTCCGTTATAAATAAATTAAAAATTTATAATTCCAGCAGAAGACACACTCTTTTATTGTCTCCTTCAATTTATAAGAATTCTGCTACTTTTGGCAAAAAACTTTCGATTGTAAAACTGATTAAGAACCAGACACCATATACCATGTGTCGCTTTGTCGGCCCTAAAATTCTACATTTATAAATATAATTAAAAAATAAAAGTGAGCATAGAATGGAAGGCTGTCCAGGGATACATAAAAAGATGATTCCCGATAAAAGAAAATTTATTGGAAAGTTTTCTTTTTTCAACATTTGTACCGATGTTTCGGAGAATTTTTCCTAATTCTTTAGAGGGTTCAAATGGTCAATGAAGGAAGCAAATAATAATTTTCTTTCTTGTCTCCTTTTTTTAGTGCCTTTTAACATCTTGACATGCCGGTTTTTAACCCTGGTGGCACTATGGGCAAATTAATCAGGTGTATCCCCCCCCCTCCCAATCTTCTCTATTCTCTTGAGCCCCCTTTACGCCCCAAAACTCTTGCGCCCCTGGGCATGTGCCCATTTTGCCTAGTTATAGAATCGGGCCTGCATCTTGATTTATTAATAAAAGTTTCAAAATATAGCAATTTAAATTTTACTAAGGCAAAAAGGAGGGGGGGGGGGGGTAAATGTCTCATCTCTAATTTCTTAAATAAGGTTTTGAAGCACAGGAAGGGCTATTTCATAACAAAAATGACACTTGTGCTGATGCAGGGATGTTGGCCTTGGCATACTGATAAATAGGAAAGAAAATAATAACAATTTTATTTATCTTTTTGGAATTTACACCGTTTGGCGTTTAATTTCTAATTACAAAAATTATTTAAAAAAAAAGTATTATTTTTAACAAAAATATAAATAAGTTGACAGGGATTATTTCTTATTCATTCTGTAGAATGTAAAAGTATAGCCATTTATTTTTAAATAGTATAATAAAATTAATTATTATTTATGTGAGATTGTAGTATAAAATATTTTGAAAAAGGGGGCTACATTATGAACAAAATAGTTAAGAAACAATTTCTCTAAAATTTTTTAAATAATAAAAGAAATTCAATTAAAAATTAATTGATTTTACTTTTTATATTAATAAGAACAATATTAACTCCTTAAAACTATTTAAATTACTAGCTGCAAGCCTCTTGCTAGCCAAGGGGCTTCGACCCCTGGACCCCCTATCACTTGAACACTCCTTCTCCTCCATCTCCAACCACTCACCATCCCACCGACCCTCTCCCCAACCACGGAACTTCTCCCCCGCCTCAGTAAACCTACCCCCTGGACTCCTCACCCCCTGAATCCCCACCTTTCCCCTGGACCCCCACTCCCACCCCTGGGGGGCGGACATACAAACATAGGTACATACAGAGACAGTCACAAATGCCCTTTAGTAGCACCCTGGACCCCCACTCTCTGGAGCCCTCACCCCCTGAACCCACCTCCCAACCCCTGGGGTGGGGGGCATAGATAGGTAGTTACAAACAGACCCAAGGACAAATGCCCTTTAGTAGTATGTAATATATATATATATATATTTATATTAGTTTCACTTTACGCCCAAAAACCCTTGCGCCACTGGGCATGTGCCCATTTTGGTCAGTTATAGAATCGGGCCTGCAGCTTGATTTATTAATAATAGTTTCAAAATATAGCAATTTAAATTTTACTAAGCCAAAGGGGGGGGGGTAAATGTCTCATGTCTAGTCCTTTTTTAGGGCTTATATTTTTACTATACTAAATGTCTCATGTCACATTTCTTAAATAACGTTTTGAAGCACAGGAAGAGCTATTTCATGACGAAAATGACACTTTTACTGATGTAGGGATGTTGGCCTTGGCATACTGATTAATAGGAAAGAAAATAATAACAATTGTATTTATCTTTTGGTATTTTCACCCTTTGGCGATTAATTTCTAATTTCAGAAATTATTTAAAAATTATTTCTAAAAAAAATATAATTAAGTTGACAAGGATTATTTTTTATTTTGAGTCTTATGACAAATATTCTTCAACGATATTATTAATTTGTTAATATTTTTCTTATTCAGTTTGTAGAATGTAAAAGTATAGCCATTTATTTTTAAATAGAATAATAAAATTCATTATTATTTATGTGAGGTTGTAGTCTAAAATATTTTAAAAAGGGGGGCTACATTATGAAGAAAATAGTTAAGAAAACAATTTCTCTAAAATTATTTAAATAATAAAAGAAATTAATAATTAACTTAAAAATTAATTAATTTTACATTGTGTATTAATAAGAACAATAGTTTTTACCTGAAATTAAAACAAATTAATAGATTTCTTGAAATGTCTTGGAAGAAAAAGTATAATCTTTTAAATTAACCTATTAAAAAAGTCAACTTTCTTCTTGAAAGAACGATTAATAAAAATCCAAAAAAAAAGAAAAAAAATTAATTTAAAAAAAGATAACGAAAAATTATTGATAATAAGAATGTTCTAAAATAATCGAAGATATATTGAATTGATTTTTAAGACGATTCAACTTACAAAGAAGCTGGGCAGGGCAACTTAGATCCTTTTTGACATTTCCTTCTTTCGTTTGCGTTTTAGGAATTTTTAAAAATGGAAAATAGTCCCTTTTTAATATTGCAAACTTTCAAAACAAGGTGGCGGAAATAAAAACAAGTAATTATTAGACTAAAATTATAACTAAAAGAAAATGCATTAAGAATTGAGTAAGTTTTAATAAAAAGATAGGGGGAGATAGGATGTCCTATTAGAATTTTCCCCAAGTTTCTTTAAATGTCCCGCCATCTCGCGTTCAAATAAAGAACTTGGCCCTTGACTTTTTTAAGCATCAATGCACGACTCTTTTTTAGAAAAGCCAGAGACCGCCAAATTTAAAAATTAAATTTCAAGCTATCACATCTAATAAGATAGATTTGCAATAAAAAAGGTGTTTGAATAAGCGAGGGGGGGTTAGAGTGTTAATCACACACCCGAAATGTTGAGATAAACATGGAAATTTTACAGAATATAAATAACTCGTTCAATAAAAATATTTTTTATAAAAAAATAAAAATAATTTTTAAGAAAAAATAAAACCGACTTCAAAAAAATTAAATGCAACAAATAAAATACACTAAAAGGTATAAAATAATTATTAACTTATTTAGTTACAACTAAACTATGAAATATTAACATGAAATTACTTTTTGTACTCGGTGCCAATGCGATTCATAGAAGGTATATGTTTGGCACCGACTTAAAAAAGTAATTTTATGTTAATATTTCGTAGTTTAGTTGTAACTAAATAAGTTAATAATTATTTTATACCTTTTAGTGTATTTTATTTGTTGCATTTAATTTTTTTGAAGTCGGTTTTATTTTTTCTTAAAAATTATTTTTATTTTTTCTTTTTAGTGATGTTATTAATAGTGATCATATCATCAGAACTTGACCAAATTAATATGGCACCATCCCTAAGATACCCCATTTCCAATAAAAAAGAATCATCGAAATCGGTTTATAAACAAAGAAGTTAGGCATGAGACAAACCTAACAAAAAAGGTCTAATACCTATGAAAAAAAATGGGACCAATCGGAAAGTAGACTGAACCCAATGCAATTTTTTTCAAAATCGGTTCACAATTGGCGGAGATATGAGGTAACATATGCACAAAAAAAAAAAAAAAAAATTCAGTCGAATAGAGAACCTCCTCCTTTTTTGATGTCGGTTAAAAAGGTGTTTGAATAAGCGAGGGGGGGGGGGGTTAGAGTGTTAATCACCCACCGGAAATGTTGAGATAAACATGGAAATTTTACAGAATTTAAATAAATCGTTCAATAAAAATATTTTTTATAAAAAAAAAATAAAACCGACTTCATAAAAATTAAATGCAACAAATAAAATAATAAGAACTCAAAAATCAAATAATATGCACTAAAAGGTATAAAATAATTAACTAATTTAGTTACTAATTAGTAGAGATTGTGGTGTTGGTGCAAGGTGAAACATCTTTAATAAAGATAAGAGTAAATAAATATTATATTTAATATTCATTTACTATGAGTTAAGGATTCTTGGTCACTTGTTACATTAAAATTAAAAAATTAAAAGATGTAAAAAAAATTTCAATATACTTATATATATTTCGGACTATCAACCCATCTTCAGGAAGTACAGAAAATAAAGTTATAGTGAAACAAGTGACCAAGAATCCTTAACTCATAGTAAATGAATATTAAATATAATATTTATTTACTATTATCCTTAATTTAGTTACAACTAAAAGACGAAATATTAACATGAAATCACTTTTTGAAGTCGGTGCTAAACATATACATTTTATGAATCGCACTTGATGGATCTTAATACTTTTAGTACGTTTGACGGAGTAAGCTGGCTTATATAGTTTGTTTAGCACCGACTTCAAAAAGTGATTTCATGTTAATATATTTCGTCTTTTAGTTGTAACTAAATTAGTTAATTATTTTATACCTTTTAGTGCATATTATTTGATTTTTGAGTTCTTATTATTTTATTTGTTGCATTTAATTTTTTGAAGTCGGTTTTATTTTTTTTATAAAAATTATTTTTATTTTTCTCTTTTTAGTGATTTTATTAATAGTGACTTAATATAATACCTTCCATGCATCTCGTAAGAGAAAGCATTGGGCGAATGAATCAGTAAATGATAATAAAATTCAATTCATAAATATAGAAATTCTCACCCCTAAGGTACCCCCTTTCCATTAAAAAAAGAATCATCGAAATCTGTCCACGTAGCAAAAAGTCTTCCAAGGTGATCGTTCCCTGTTAATCCCCCAAAACATTCGGTTTTTAAACATATAAGAAATGAAGGAAGGTAGAAATTAATATTTTACGGATAATTTTCTGCTTTATATTTCATATTAGAATATTCTATATATTTAAATAGTATAAATGTTTTGCAGTCAAAACACATATAGTTATTAATCAAATGAGAAATATAAAATTGATTTCGAGACGAAGTTGCTTACGTTAGTTCCACAGTATTCTAATATATTAAAAAAAATTGAATTTCGTTTGTATTCTATACTTACATATGATATTGAATTTAGGAATATTTTAAAAGATTAATTTATTCTGAAATTATAGACGGTACCAGTAATTTGGTGAATTGATAATAATAATAGGAAAAAAATCCATTACCTACAAATAATTTATGAAATCGGAGGTGACTGTCTCTCATCTTGAAAAGCTTCTCTCTCAATCAGGATTATAAATAAGAAAAAAAGAAATCTTATTTTATCAATTTCATTTATCTGGAGGTGTGAATACCTTGCTTTTATAATGCGAGTAAAATAATATATAATTTTTATTAACTTTTTAAATTATTTAATACTAAAATTATTTATTTAAAACTAATAATATGATAATTATAGCTTTGCTATGCCCTCTGAGTCTTGTGCACGTGGTTGCCAGCCCAGGGCTGTTTGTATTTATAATATATCTGTTTTCTTAAATTATTTTATTTATTTATTTATTATATTATATAATCGTACATTTAAATATATTAAATTATGCTAAAAGATATATTAATACTGTGGGCTGAATGGACTTGTTAAATCCATAACAAATGCTTCGCCCAATGCCGGGTGACTTGCGACCCAGCATCTTTATATAAAAGACCAAAAGAATTATAAATGAGAAGGAAATCGATATTATTTTATCGATTTCATCTATCCATCTATCTGGTGGATCGTAGCAACTTTTTAATATGAGAAAATAGCATTAATGATTAAGAATTTTGTAGTTTAAAAGAAATTGTATGAAAATATTCAATTTCTTCTCTCCGGGAGCGAATGCCTAAAAGTTTGATTTTTATTCTCATTAGATATTTATTCAAATCTATTGAAATTTAATATCTGTTAGTTATTTTTATTTATCTTTTATATCAAATAATTATTATTAGGAAATTTGCAATTTAAAGGGTACTTTATTTGAAGACTAATTTAAAAAAACGCTAATAACTCCGTTGAATTTTTTTTAAATATATGAAACTAATAGATATTATAAAACAATTAATTATTAATAATGTACTTTAATTTTTGAAAGAAATCTGTTTAGTACTTTTTGAGAAAATGGGCAAAAACCATCTGTTTTTTTTAAAGCACGAGATGCCTTTGAAAAAAGTTGAAAAAGTTGTATAAAACGAAACATTGACTTGTGACATGGAGGTGAATTTTAAAATGTTTCTAAAACGGCCTTTCATAGACGGTTTTCGGGGTTTTTGTCGATTTTCTCAAAAAGCACTAAATCGATTTGGTTGAAAACTGAAGCAAATGATTAATAATTAATTGTTTTATAATATCTATTAATTTCATATTTTAAAAAAAAATTTCAACGGAGTTATTAGCGTTTTTCAAAATGGAGTTCAAATAAACTACCCTAAAATGCAAATATCCTAATAAAAATTTTTTATCTAAAAGATAAATGACAATAACACACAGATATAAAATTTCAATAGATTTGAATAAATATCTAATGAGAAAAAATTAAACTTTTTGTCATTTCTAGTTGATTCGCTCCCGGATAGAAGAAATTGAATCTTTTCATACAATTTATTTTAAACTACAAAATTCTTAATCAAAATGCTATTTTCTTATATAATAGACATACCGTGAACCTTCAGATTGATTAAATCGATAAAATAAGATTGATTTCTTTGTCATTCATCATCATTCTTTCGGTCTGTTATAACGACAGATGTCTCGTCCCAAATGAGAGACATTTGTTAATCAAGTCCAATCGATCTACATACAATATTGGAATATCTTTTAACGTGTAAACTATTAATTTTAGACATTTCAGTCATATTTGCTTTTCTGTTGGAATTAATTTCTTCTTTAATAAAGGTCATTATATAAATTTGTGTCCCTAGTAGTTAGCCGTCTAGCTGATGGTCGCGAACACCCCATTTTGAGTCACGTAACTAAATTTTAGGGTCGAAAAACAGCGAAAAAATTATATTGGGCAGCGACCAAAAATAAATTCAAAATATAATAAGCTGATGTGGCCATCCACATGACTTTACCATACACCTGACCCCTCTCTCCTATTTTAAAACTCCTCCTTTTCTGAGCCACTCAATTTCACATGATGAGACATTTTTATAAGGTTCATATAGGGTGCATAGGCGCAATATCGTACAAATCGATCAATGGGTCTAGGATAGGGGTGTCCAACTTTTTAGCTTCAAAGAATATGAGCTGTTTTGGGCCACACATAAAATACACTAACGCTACTTAATATACTTAAGAAATTAAGCTTTGTTACTTTATAAATTTTTTATTATAAAAGTAAGAGACAAATCAGCAACATAAAATTATAGTGAGATGTTTGTCATTGTTTTTGGGTCAGTAATCCGTTGAAATTTGTCTCAAAGGTGTGAATTCTCAAAATGCTCATTAAATATTTTGTATCTAGCTTCATTCTCTGTGTGCTTCATTCTTGAAAATAGATGCTTGAATAAATGTAATTATAAAAGAATCACTTTATGAATACTTCGTTGCTAAATATCGTGTTAAACTAAAAAAATAATTACCCCTAAATTAATAGCAAGTTAAAAATATTGTATTTTGAGTAATATCACTGGAATTTTTAGTCACAATCTCATAAAGTTTGTAAGTTTGCGATTTTTCGTCGGGCCACATCGATAGCCATCTAGGGCCGCATGCGGCCCGCGGGCTGCAGGTTGGACAAGCCTGATCTAAGACTTATATTGATAGTTCTACTTTTTGAGCCCAACCCCAAATTTAGTCACCTTAATATATATGATTCCGCGACATTTCAGCCCCCGACAAAACATCCCCCTGGCGTCAGCCGAACCGTCTAAAAACCAGCCAGAAAAGGAGCTATACGAACCCAACCGAGCCGAACTGAATATATATTAACCGAACCGGAGTCGATTTGCATTACTCATAAGATTCACGAGGGGAAGGGTTATTTTGTCATGAGATATTTTGTCTGAAGGATATTTTGTCGGGGGATATTTTGTCGGGGGATATTTTGTCGGGGATATTTTGTCGGGGGCTGAAATGTCGCGGAATCATATATATTAAGGTGACAAAATAAGCATTCCCCTCGTGAATCTTATGAGTAATGCAAATCAACTCCGGTTCGGTTAATATATATTCAGTTCGGCTCGGTTGGGTTCGTATAGCTCCCTTTAGGGCTGGTTTTTAGACGGTTCCGTTGGCGTCAGCCTCCGAAAGTTTAGTCCGGGCGGGGTGTGTTTCGGGCTCCCATTTTTTTTCTAATCAAACTCACATTGAAAACCGAACCAGCCAATCGTCGGGAGGGGTGTGTTTGGGGCTCCCATTTTTTCTAATCAAACACGACAGACAGCAGCACTTTCAAACGGCTAATTATATTATTCAAAACTATGATTATAAGCTTCTCACTTAATCTCTTTTGTATTCTCCCTTAAACTGGGGAATATTTTGTCAGAAGATAATATGTCGGGGGTAGAAATGTTGCGGTACCAATATATATATAGAGTATATACTAGCTGCGAAGCTCGTCATCGCTCATCGGTAAAGTAAAAAATATTTTTTACAAGAAAAACTACACTAAAAATTGCATGCAGATTTCAAATAATAAACCTTATCCTTTGTCTTGGCTGAATACCTGTATTGCATCACGGCAAGAAAACTTTCATTAATTGAATTAAAAGAAAAAGAAAAAAATCCTCCTGTGTGTGGGTTTTCGATGTTGTCCGTTTTCTTTTCTTCATTTCTTTGAGCTTGACTAAATGGACATGTGTGTGTGTGTGTGTGTGGCACCCAAAGGTCCCACGTCCTCCAGTTGCATTGAACTGGTCGCAACCTTACAAGGAGTGCAGCCTTCGCAAGAGTCGCGTGGGATGCAGAGTGGTGGCCGCGAGCGACATTCCAGTCGACCTCCGCCTTCCAGGGACTCCAGTCCACTACCAAACAGACATCCAATAATATATATTAACAAACCAATCGATTTTTCATTTTTTTTTCAACTCTTCTTTTGGTATAATCCTCTTGGGAAATTCTGCCTAATGCTTCTGAGAATTCATTTAAATCTCGAAGTGTCCGGAAAATTTTTGTTTTTAATTATTATTATAACCCTAATTAATAAAGTAAAGGGTGTGTAATTTCACAGTGAATAAAATAAAACTCAAAGAGGTTTATACAAACTCAATATATTTCGGATTATTAGTCCATCATCAGGAGTTTACAGCTTAAAACTGTTTTAAGCTGCAAACTCTGATGCTAAAACTGTTTTAAGCTGTAAACTCCTGATGCTTAAAACTGTTTTAAGCTGTAAACTCCTAATGCTTAAAACTGTTTTAAGCTGCAAACTCCTGATGATGGACTAATAATCCGAAATATATTGAGTTTGTATAAACCTCTTTTGAGTTTTATTTCATTCACTGTAACTACACACCCTTTACTTTATTAATTAATATCATGTTTCACCTAAAACCTACCCCACTTTCCTAGTTATTATAACCCTGTTAGCATACTTGGTCTAAACCAGGCTTGTCCAACTCGCGGGATGGCTATCAATGTGGCTATACAAAAAATAGCACACTTTTTTTTATGATATTGATGTGAGAAGGAGATACACCAGAAGGTGCATCACCTAAAGGCCTGTATGGGATAGCCCCTCCATCGTGAAAAGAACAGAGTAGAAGGAAAGAAGCCGGGATCACAAGCCAAATCTCAGAAAGTTAGATACAATCCAATTTATTAAGTTTTTTAAGGGCTTCGTGCAGTGGTAAATTCTCCGTGCGATAAATTAAAACTTACAAACTTAATGAGATTGCGACTAAAAATTCCAGTGATATTACTAAAAATACAATATTTTTAACTTGGTATTAATTTATGAGTAATGAATTTTTGAATTTAACACTTTATTTTGCAATGAGATATTCATAAAGTGAATCTTAAATAATTTTATTTATTCAAGTATGAAGCATACAAAGAATGAAGCTAGATCCAAAATATTTTATGAGCATTTTGAGAATTCACTTTGAGCAAATATCGACAGAATATTGTCCCAAAAACAATGAAAAACTTCTCACTATAATTTTATGTTGCTGATTTGTCTCTTACTTTTATAATAAAAAATTTATAAAGTAACAAATCTTAATTTCTTAAGTATATTAAGTAGCGTTAGTATATTTTATGTGTGGCCCAAAACAGCTCATACTCTTTCAACGTGGCCCAGGGAAGCTAAAAGGTTGGACACCCCTGGTCTAGAACATGTTTTTTAGACAAAAGAAGATCTTCTAGACATCTTTAAGACAATAAGGTCTGAATAAGCCATCTTCTAGAGGAGAGGGTATGTGCTATCTGGGGTAGTTAGCCTCGTTTGAGAAAAAATATTTTAAAAAATTTTCAAAAATAAAATTTGAATAAATAAATAAATATAATTTAGAATTCTTCTAATCACATACTACTAAAGGACATTTTGTACCTGTGTATGTTTATTTATATGTATGTCCGTTTCCACAGTGATCTGTAGGTATGTCCGTCCTCCTAGGAATTATTTGATTATCTATATGTATGTATATATGTATATATATATATATATATATATATAAAATTCAGGTTTTGTCTGTACATTGCTCCCAATCACGCCAAATTTTGGTTGCACACGTTTCAAGCAAAGTTATGAACGAAGACACCCTCAACAAAATTCTTGTCTGCATGTCTGTCTGTATGTTTCCGTCGTTTCCGAAAAGTTGCTCACGATTCACGGGCGGTGGTTGGGCGTGGGTGCATGGTTGGGGGTGAGGGTGCTGGATGGGGTTCGGCGGGTGTGTTGGGTGGGAGTGGGGTATGAGGGTGGAGTTCGTGGGTTGGGGTCCAGGGGGCGTGCCCCCTGCACTGCTTAAGAAGGGCCGCCGAAGGCTGGCGCTTGCAACTAGTAACTTCTAAACTGTTGATTCTACGTCAAATTTTATTAGAAGCAAAGTTGTAGTGGATGTAATATTTGACATTTTTGTTTGAATTTTTTTTGAAAATAACCACCCAAAATGGGTGGGGGGGAGAGGGTCAAAAATGAAAATTCTAGACCTTTCGACCAAACTCAACCAAATATTGTCTACATATTCTGTGGACCCCCAGAAGCCTAGAAATACAAAAATTAATCACCCAAAATGGGGGGAGGGTCAAAAATGAAAATTCTAGCCCTTTGAACTAAACTTAACCAAATTTTGTTTGGAGACTGGTTGGAGGTGGAGGAGGGTAGAGGGTTTAGGGAGTAGATTAGGAAGTCAAGGGAGATGGGTCCAGTGAAGGGGGTCCAGGGGGCGAAACTCCTTGGCCAGCAAGAGTCCCGTCGAAGGCGGGCGTCGCAGCTAGTAATATCATAAAATCACAATCTTTTAGATCCGAGAGGGATTATTTTTAATTACTATATATGTCCAAAGGGTTGTTTTTAGCCACTCCGGAATCAAATCCGTGTGCCAAAATTAACAATCCGGCCAAAGTGGCTACCCTGTGATGTGAACCCTAAACATTTCCCTCAAAGATTTAAATTGTCATTTGTAAAATCTCGTGGTTTAGTGATTTTAAATTTAAACACATAGCCATACCATTTAGTTTAAGTTTTATTATGGGAGAAGGATGTGGGTTCTTGGTGAAACATCTATATATATAAAATTAAGGTTTTTACTGTACATTGCTCCAAATCACGCCAAATTTTGGTTGCACATGTTTCAAGCAAAGTTATGAACGAAAACACCCTCAACAAAATTCCTGTCTGTATGTCTGTATGTATGTCTGTCTGTTTCAGTGGTTTCGAAAAGTTGCTCACGATTCACGTAAAAACGGCTGAAGAGATTATTATGAAATTTCATATTTACATCAGATGTTTTCTAACTACACGTTTTTAGCTATATAACGTTTTGATATTTTGACCCCAGAGGGGGGGTTGGGGGAGGGGGGCGCACGAATGAAAATTATCAAATAACTCCTAAACTATTAACCCTACGGCAAATTTTATGACAAACAAAGTTGTAGGGGATGTGATTTCTAGACAACTTTTTGTTTAAAAATTTCCCCAAAAAACCAGCCAAAAAGGGGGGAGGGTGAAAAAATGTAAATTCTTGCCCTTGGAGCAAACTCAACCAAATTTTGTATACATAATCTCTGGGCCTCTAGAGAGCTAGAAATGCAAAAACTAACCACCCAAAAAGGGGGAAGGGGGGCAAAATATGAAAATTCTTTCTCTTGGGCCAAACTCAACCAAATTTTGTATACATAATCTGTGGGTCACTAGAAGGCTAGAAATGCAAAAACTGGGTGCGGAAGGTGGGTGCGGGGGTGGAATGGGGGTGGGGTGAGGAGTGAGGCGGAGTAGGGTGGGAGTGTAGTGGGTGGTGCTAGGTGGAGTCCAGGGGTGGGGGTGCTGGAGGGGTTTTGAGGGTGGTGTGGGGGTGAGGGGGGTTAGTGGGTTAGGCTGCGGAATGTATTGATAGGGTGGTGGTGTCGGAGCGGGGGTTGGGCATGGTGCGGAGGTGCTGGGTGGGTTTGGGGGGGGGGGTCGAGGGGGCGTGTCTTGCTAGCCAAGCAAGAGGGCCGCCGAAGGCAGAAACTGCAGCTAGTTTTAAATGACGTAAAGAAAATTTTCTTAAATTTTCCTTTACTTTAGTCTAAGTTCCTTAGATAATTTAAATTATTAGTAACTTGAACACATATTTTAAAGAAATTTTAATCCTCTTTTTATAGAAAATTCATTTTTCTCCTCCGCCTAAAAGTTATGCTTCCATATTTGATTTAATGTATGCAAAGCATCCTCTTCAGTCCATTAAAATCACACATAGGTAAAATGTATATGGGTCATTCCAAGCCAGACCGTATCCTAATTTGGTTTTGAATCTCCGATTTTTTTGAAATTTTTCTATTTTTTAGTTTTTAGTCAACTAGTCTTCATGATTCTTTTCAATTTTTTTTATAGAAACGTTCATTATTTACCAATATTTTTATGAAATAGAAAGTTGAAACATTTTATAAAGGTGTAGCTTATAAATATCGAATTGCCCATCAAATTTCAGCTCATTAGATCAGCTGTTTGATAGTTTCTCATTTGGCAATTTGATTTTAATTCTAATTTTTTTAGATTTTCAAATGTAAGTTCTAGTCCAAATTCAATTATTTTCTCCAAAAATTCCAACATTTTGGAGTCAAAAGTGAAGTTTCTATGATCTTTTATTCCCGTATTATCGTAAGTAGGAGAATTCAGATAAACAGAATGAAAAAAATTATTGTTCTCCATGTTTAACTATTTCTAATCACGAAATGAAAATTATGATGAGTCCAAAACTGGTAGCCCGACGCGGTTTGTTTGCTTACCGTACCGAATTTAAAACTAGAAATAAGTGTAATTATATGCCAACATGCGAAGCTGATCCTCAATCTATATATTCCAATGTGAAATTGTCTATTTTAAATTTGCTTTGGTTAATAATGTTAATTTTCAAGGAGATCGTTATAAAGAAAGAGCCTGTGCCAAAACAATTCAGTTCAAGGCAAAGCAATATTAAAAGACAAAATAATTAATAGGCTAGAATTATAAATCATATGCTATTTATAAAAATTAAACTCTCTGTGAAAACCATATGCATTACAAAATTCACTCTTACTAAGAAAATCACAAAAGTTGTCATCTATTAAATCCGAGATGGAATGGATTATTTTTAAACATATGTCAGAAGGATTCTTCAAACCTGTGTGCCAAAATTAGCAATCAATATTTTTTGAGAAATTTTCTTGACTTTTGTATGGTAATTTGGAATCGGATAAGATTTTAATATTACTTAACGCGCATGATAAAATGATGTCTTGTATTCCTTAATTCTTGATTATAACAACTGATAGTCCTTTAAGGACGTTCCCTAATACTATATAGTTCAGATGCAGTTCGCTCCTTCCCCTACTCTCACATGCGCAGAAAGGCAAAAAATATTTCCACTGCGTCATTTCTTGGATCTGGCAACATTGCATTCAAATTCCGGATATGGAAAAATTGAGTGATTTTACTGCGACGTTGCCAAGTCGCTATCTCTCACTTGCCATGCCATGACAGAAAAAATGAAAACCATCAAAAGTACCTAACTTTTAACATTTCTCATACAAAACGAATACCGCTTGATACAATTATTTTAAAAGGAAAATATTTGTTATATCTTCAGTTAATGATTCTTAGTTTTTCAAAATAATTTCAAGAAAAATACGATTGTTATTTAATGAAACAGTCGTTTTAACATCAATCGGGATAGGGTGCGCGTGTTAAATATGCAAATTCCACTGGTCAATATTTATCAATTTATTGCCGCAAAGACTATTAAAAAAATGTCTACGTATAATGGACATTTATAAATATGTGTATTCAATGTTTTAAAAGGATTGCAAGAAAATTGATTTATTAGGGAACGTCCTTAACAGCATTTGATACTATTAACCCTTTAACTGCGGGTGTGATTTATAAACCACATGCTAAAATTATAGCCAGACGCGGGTGTGGCATATAAACACGCCAATGTATAATAATAAATATATGAACTATTTTTTCTGTTTTCTTTTTTTCGTTTGGAGCGCTTGGTTCTACAAAAATACCCGCAGTTAAAGGGTTAAATCATATGAACAGGTTTTTTATTTTATATTTTTTCTATAGGTATTTTATTTTTTATTCATGTTTATTATGTTGCGATCTATTGGTGTGTAAGGAATACTGTAGTTTTAACTTCAGATAGTTGGCCCACAATTTCCTAACTAAAAGTGAAAAGTGCATATTCTGACTCGGAGTATTTTTCAACTCTTTTTTTAGGACATTTAATTATTTTTGTTCAAATTTACTGTTAGATAAACAACTCTAGGATGGAAATCACGTATCGGTATTGTTTGTTTTTTAAGTGGTATGGTAGCTGAGTGAAATGTATGAGTTAGATCAGTGTTTCCCAAGTTGGGCCCACGCCCCACAGGGGGGCAATTAAAAAAAATGGACTAGTCCAGATAAATCTAAAAAATTAGTTACTCAAATTTTAAAAATAAATTATGATAGTAAGTTATATGAAGTCGGTTAAAAATACACCTAAATTAAAAGTATACCATACAAAATACTAATCAACTGTTTTGTAATTATATTTATATAAATAATAATTCATTTTTAGAATATAAAAATTATGTATATACATTGGAGTAAAAACCCGTTTTTAGTAAGAACGGGTTCTTACTAGTTAAAACGCGTTTCACTGAATAGCTTTGTGGCAACTAGAATTTACTGATGATGGTTGAGTTTAGTTCAAAGGTCTAGAATCTTCATTTTGAGTGTTTATTTTCAAAAATTTTTAAACGAAAATGTCAAAAATTAGAAGCAAAGTTATAGAAGATGCAATTTTTTACATTTTCGTTTAAAAAATTTAGAAAATAAACACCCAAAAATGATTCTTCATTTTTGACCTACCGCCTCATTTTGGGTGTTTATTTTCAACATTTTTTCTAGATCTAGACCTTTGAACCAAACTCAACCAACATCAGTAAACTCTAGATGCCACAAAGGTATTCAGTGAAACGCGTTTTAACTAGTAAGAACCCGTTCTTACTAAAAATGGAGTTCTACTGCAACATACAGAATTTTAGTAAGGTTTAGGTGGGACATGGCACAAAAAATATGATTTGGGAAACACTGAGTTAGATTTTTAGGTACCAGGTTTACATTTCCAAAACAAAGAACCGATAGAAAGAAAAATTCCTATTAATAAGATTTACCTTTGTGCTAAATTTCAACTTTGAAGCTTGATCTGTTTTTAGTTAAAAAATTATTTCTTATCCAAATTCAATGCCAATTAGACTCGAGCCCTGTCTGCTTTAAAGAAATTGCTTCATTGACAAAAACATGTCCGTTTTTAGACTGAAAATCATTTATGATCCAATTAAGGGTTCATTGACTTGAAAGTTAGATATATTTCAGCCATCAAGGAATATTCAGAAGTCATGGGAAGATTTGTTCTTTCTTTTAGTACTGGACTGCTTTTCAATATTTTCTTTCTTTTTTCTTTCGAGCCGAGAGTTTAATAAAAAATGAATTTAAAGAACTTCAACCTCCAGACGACATAAACATCGCATTAAAGAAATGTAAAAATCCAGTTCACCCTGAGAGTTCCTTTTAAGAAATCGAAGAACCAGAGTGAATCGATCCATGTTTCGAAAGACAGAAAATCTTGAAACATTCGAATTTGAACAAAGAAACCCATATTACATTTTGAATTGGATACAAACGTAGGAAATATATGCAATTTCGATATCTTTTCAACAAATAATTTCATAAACTTTTTAAACCCCAAATGTATTTCAGAATTCTCAGTTGAATCTATATATATAAAATTAAGGTTTTGTCTGTACATTGGTTCAAATCACGCCAAATTTTGGTTGCACACGTTTCAAGCAAAGTTATGAACGAAAACACCCTCAACAAAATTCCTGTCTGTATGTCTGTATGTATGTCTGTCTGTATGTTTCCGTCGTTTCCGAAAAGTTGCTCACGATTCACGTAAAAACGGCTTAAGGGATTATTATGAAATTTCATATTTACATCAGATGTCTTCTAACTTACGTTTTTAGCTATATAACGTTTTGATATTTTGACCCCAGAAGGGGGTTTGGGGGGCGCACGAATGAAAATTATCAAATAACTCCTAAACTATTAACCCTACGGCAAATTTTATAATAAACAAAGTTGTAGGGGATGTGATTTCTGACAACTTTTGTTTAAAAAAATTTCCCCAAAAACCACCCAAAAAGGGGGGGAGGGTGAAAAAATGTAAATTCTTGCCCTTGGAGCAAACTAAACCAAATTTTGTATACATAATCTCTGGGCCTCTAGAGAGCTAGAAATGCAAAAACTAACCACCCGAAATGGGGGGGAGGGTCAAAAAATGAAAATTCTTTCTCTTGGGCCAAACTCAACTAAATTTTGTATACATAATCTGTGGGTCACTAGAAGGCTAGAAATGCAAAAACTGGGTGCGGAAGGTTGGTGCGGAGGTGGAATGGGAGTGGGGTGAGGAGTGAGGCGGAGTAGGGTGGGGGTGTAGGGGGTGGTGCGGGGTGGAGTCCAGGGCGCTAGGCGGGGGTGTGGTGCGCAGGGTTGGAGGGCACGGGGTGGGGTCCGGGGTGGATGGGGTGCGGGGTCCGAGGTGGGTGGGATGCGGGCGGAGGTTGGGAACAGGTGCATAGTGCGGGGGTGGGGGTGCTGGAAGGGGCTGGTGGGATTCAGTGGGGGCATGGTGCGGGAGTGGGGGTGCTGAGTGGGGGGCTGAGTGGGGGTGAGGGTGGGGTTCGAGGGCTGGGGGTCTAGGGGGCATGCCCCTGACTAGCAAGAGGCCGCCGAAGGCGGGCCTTGCAGCTAGTATTTTATAATCTAAGAGCTGGTCATTTTGGAAGCTGATTTCAGAACCCAAATAACATATCCCATACTGTAGTGTGACCAGCACACACCCCGAAAGTCAAATTCTTTCTCGCCAAATCGAGTCGTTTTTAGGGTTAATCGACCCCTGAAAATATCAAAAATACCGTCAAATCACCTCATTGATTACATTTAACTCCTAAACTGTTTACAAATTCTATTAGAAGCAAAATAGTAGAGGGTGTAATTTTTGGAATTTTTGTTAAAAATTTGAAAATAATCACCCGAAATGTGAGGGGGTGGGGGCTCAAAAATGAAAATTCTAGCCCTTTCGACCAAACTTCGTATACATATTTTGTGGACCCCTAGAAGGCTAGAAATGCAAAAACTAAGCACCCGAATTGGGGGAAGGGTTAAAAATGAAAATTTAGGCCTTTGTACCAAACTAGTTTTTGCATTTCTAGCCGTCAGGAGGTCCACAAAATATGTATAAGAAATTTGGTTGAGTTTGGTGGAAAAAGCTAGAATTATCATTTTTGACCCTCTCCCTCCCATTTTGGGTGATTAGTTTTTGCATTTCTAGCCTCCTGGGGGTCCTCAGAATATGTATACAAAATTTGGCTGAGTTTGTTAAAAGGGCCTATATTTTCATTTTTTGACCCTACACCACTCCCCCAAATTTTGAGTGTTTAGTTTTTGCATTTCTAGATTTTTGGGGGTCCACAGAATATGTATATAAAATTTAGTTGAGTTTGGTCGAAAAACGAAAAAAATGCCAAGGCTATAGCCTTGTGAAATTTCTTATTTTGACAAAAAAATTTAAATATTCAAATTATAGAAATTTTAGTATATTTGGAATTAGACGGTCATAGAGAATTGAAAAAAATATATTTTATTTGAAATATTTAAAAAAAAAAAAAAAAAATTGACGAAAATTCTTTTTGAAGGGTAGTTGATATAAAGGGGTACCCTTCTCAACTTATTTGAGAATTTGAAGGGAAATTTTTTTTTATTTTCAAAAAACTAAACTCAATTTAAATAGTATATTTTATAGAAAATCTATATTTTCGTTTGAATATGTAGAAAAAATTTGTTTTTGAAGCCTCTTTTATGAATGGTAGTTGATACAAAAGGGGGACCCTTATCTACTTGCTTGAGAATGTCAAGTGAAAAAAATATTCATTTTCTAAAAACTAAACTCATTTTAAATTGTACAGTTTATAGAGACTTGTGAAATTTCTTATTTTAATAAAAAATTTGAAATATCCAAATTATAGAAATTTTATTTTATTTGGGATCAGACGGTCCTAGAGAATTGAAAAAATATATTAAATTTAATTAATAAATAAAGGAAATAGTCTAAAAGTACCTAGTCATCTTGAAAGTCAAAGTATTTAATTATTATATTATTCAATGTTTTAATATTAAATAAATCAATTTAATAAGTAAATGAGAGAAAAATAAAACTTAAATAATTATATATTCATTTTAATTTTTCTGTTTAAGTAATCTGCAATTATTTAATTTTTTTAATGAATACACTTTCATTAATAAAGATTTTTTATTATAATGAAGATACGATAAAATTTGGATGATCCGTGAGAGAAAAAAATAAAATACGTCGTCGCTTTGCTTAACTAATGTGTTACGTTTACTTAAGTATTTGGATGTTTCCACATTCCGGACAACCAGGTACAATTAAGGATTAAGAAACAAGAGAACGATGGGAAAATATTTTAATGCATTTATACATATATATATATATTAGTTTCAATTAAGTTTTTTTGTTTTTTATTAATATAAAAAATATATATATATGTATAAATGTTTAAAGAAACTATTTCTAAGAATGTCACTTAAGATTTTTCTTTATATATATCTTTAATAATATTTCAGTCAAGATGGTAGTTAATTCTTTCTAAAGAATGCTCCGTCTAGTTAGTCAAAGAAATTTTCAGATGTATCTAGTTTCTAATGCATTCTTTATTATTATGGAATTTAAAAATCAAGAAGACTTTCAGAAATGACTTTAGTACTTAGGAACATATTTCTCGTCGTTGTCTTTCCTGTGATCCAGAGCCTTCAGTTGTTCAAAACCTGCATCTAAAGGTACCTTTGATTACGACCCTGCTATTGGAATTTCTTTTTCGCCTTATGCTATTTCCAATAAAGGGTCAATCCAGGCAGGGATACAACTTTTTTAAGTAATCTCTTATTTACCAGATATTAGAAAAGTGTATTTTCAACACTTGATTTTAAAATTATCCTCATAATTTAATTTAACGTAGAAATCAGAAAATACAACTCGCATAAAAAATAAGAGTACTCAAGGTTGCCAACGTCCCAGGCAATCATGAAATCATGGGTAATATACGTAAAAGCACACGCTAAGTGTACACATTTGTCAGAAAGGTTAGCCTTGTCAGCAATCAAAACATATATTTTAATTAAAATTTATTTGAAAAATAGAAAATTCTTTTGCTAATGGATTTGAAATAATAATTAAACAAATCAATGTTTTAAAATAATTTGAAAAAAATAAAATATTTATATGTATAAAAATATAATTTAGATAATATGCATGGCTTGAGGATCAAACCAGAATGAGTCTGAATAATTAAATTAAAAATTAATCCGTATTTAATTGCTCTAGGAATGCTCACTTAACCCACTGAGAGCTTAAGAGCTGACAGAGACGAGGCTTCGGAAAATAGGCCTTTTAAATGATACGGACAAGCATCCCTTGACAAAAAATCATTAAATATCAAGAATTCCACCAAGCAAATAGTAATGTGTAATTTAATTGAAATTTTATTCAAAATTCAGTTAAAATATGATAAAATTGAATTCAAACATGTCGATTGTTGCAATTTAAACTTTTAAATTGACATTTTATTGATAAATTGATATATTTATTAGTTGATGATTGTCAAGCGAAATTAATCAAAAAAATTTTTCTTATTATTTTAGAATAAATTTCGATTCTATTTTATTTAAAATGTGGCAAAAATTCTATTGTTCTGATTAGGATTTTAATGTAATTCCTGAATAAACTTTTATGAACTATTGAAAAATTGTATTCCATTCCATGCATGAATGAAATATATAAATATATGAGATCCGAAAATTTTATTAGTAAGAAGTCAAAGATCTTACTTAGGAGAGGTGACTCTCAGTGAAAACCAGGCAGTTTTGCTACACTCAAATCGAGCGTAAAAAGCATATATGTGTTCTTGGCTGCGAAACATTTTAGCTAGTTGTGCTTTTACATTAATATAGGGAACGTACGTCACGACTTTAACGCCAACTGGCGACCAAAATGGGAACATAATAGGGATATATATTAAACGAGTATTATGGGACTCATTTACAATCTTACGGTAAAACTATAGATTAGAATTTAGAAACAAAAAAACAAACTTTGAATATGTAGGGATAACTTTGGTTGATGTTTGGAACAGTGACGGCTCCAGACTTTCATTTTGGGGAGGGTCATGCACCTGGGCGCCCTTCCTCTCTCCCTAAAAATTTTAAAATTATGGGCTTCAAAAGTAGTTTTTAGAGGCGATTTTTATCCTCCCAAAAATTAAAAACAAACATGAAATTGAACAAACATGGATTTTTTAAAGTTATCTCTTATTCATAAGCTATTAGAAAAGTATCTTTTTAGAATTCAGAGTAGTACTTTTTTGGAAATTGGCAGTTATTGGTAAAAAGTCGGGAAACTAAAAATAAATAAAAAATAAAACTTAAAAACTAAAATAAAAGTCAAAATAATAAAAACAAATTTTAGTCTTCAAAAAAAAGGATGATTAATATGTTTTAAAAATAAATATATAATCTCGGTGGAGTTAAAAAAATAATTCACATTTTCTAGAATTAAAAAAAAAAAAAAAATTAAGCGACGGGGTTTGAACCTGAGCCGTCGGCGTCGATCACCCAATTAATTAATTAATTAGAACAGCGACCTCTACACACTCGGACAAACTCCCTTGATGAAAAATCATTAAAAATTGGCTTTAAGAATGCCTCCCAAGCAAATGGCAATATACCTAATTTATTGAAATTTTTTGATTCAAAATTCCGTTTAAATATAATAAAATTGAATTCAAACATGTCCATTGTTGCAATTTAAGCTTTCAAAATGATATTTTATTGTTTAATTGATATGTTTATTATTATTAATTAGTTGATAATTGTCAAGCAAATTAAATCAAAATTTTTTTCTCTATTATTTTAGAATAAATTCCAAATCTATTTTATTTAAAATTTGCAAAAAAATTCTATTGTTTAGAATTCTGATTAGGATTTTCATATAATTCCTGAATAAATTTTTACGAACTGATGAAAAATTGAATCAGATGTGCGGTTTGCATCCAATGCGTGAATGGAATATATATATGAGTTCCAAATTTTTATTATTAAGAAGTCAAAGAACTTACTTAGGGAGAGGGGACTCCCAATAAAGACCAGGCGGTTTTGCTACTCTCAGATCGAGCGTAACGTTAAATATGTATACAGGCTGCGAAGCAGCCTGTATACATATAATCCAAGACTCTTATATGAGGAAGCTTCTCAAAGAAGAATAGTGCTTCTTTTTTTTCTTTAGAATCTTAATATATTATTTTTGTTTTATCATAGGTGTCTTATATAATATTCTTCTCCCTGTTGAATGGAAGCAAATGCTTGCTTCCATGACTGGGAGGTTTTTTACGGAGTGAGCTTGTTAGCCTCACGTCCAACCCCTTTTAGTCGCCTTTTACGACAAGCAGAGGATACTATGGACCTATTCTACCCCCGGTCCATAGGGGTCTCAGAGTGCAGTACTTTTTTAATATAATAATAAAACGCTTTAATATAGGAAAATCATACAAGACTTCAATTTTTTTTTTAATAATCTTGAGTTTTTTCATAGAATAATGTATCGTAATCCAAGTCTTTATTTTCAAGAATTATTTTTATTTAGTATCAAAATATTAATTTCCACTGGGCGTATATTGTCCATGAGAGAGAAAAATATTTCTTCTTACTATGTTTCTATGTTTTACTAATAGATGGCGTATGTTGTCCAGCATAATTAAAATAAATATTTTTGCTCCTACTGTATTTTTGGATTATACTACACACTATATGTCATTAAAACTAATTAATTTCTCATTTCTTATATTTTTACGTTTCGTTAATAGATTACGTAGGTATATATCGTTTGTATTTTAAATCAATAAATTTACTTTTGTTCTTATTATTTCTTATTGTTCTGTTCAAACATTGTTAGGGAAAGTGATGATGTTGATGATGAACCCTAAAAGATTTTTTAAGATTATATTTTTTATGTATTTCTTGGTTTTTTTGGTTTCCGTTTAAAATCTAAAACGGAACATTATTTGTGTAGCTACAATGTCTGTCTGTCCGTTTGTCAGTTCGATGTAGCTCATCGCTTTGCAGCCTCTATACATTTAATCCAAGACTCTCTTATATGAGATCCTTCTTCAAAGAAGAAGTGCTTCTTTTTTTCTTTAGAATCTTAATAAATATATTATTTTTGTCTAATCTACCAGAGGTGTCTTATTATGCAAATGCTGGTTTCCATGACTGGGAGGTTTTTACGGAGTGAGCTTGTCCAACCCCTTTTACGACAAGCAGAGGATACTAAGGACCTATTCTATCCCCGGTCCATAGGGGTGTCAGTGTGCAATACTTTTTTTACAATTAGCAGTTATTTTGATTAATTTTTCAGAGGGTAAAAATCGCCTCTAAAAACTACTTTTGAAGCCCAAAGTTTTAAAATTTTCCGGAATGGAGGGGCAGAAGCCCCCAGGTTCATGACCACCCCTCTCCCCCAAATGAAAGTCTGGAGAATTGAGCTTGAATTAGTCATACAAGTTTTGAATTAAAAGCAGGACCTTAACGGAGTATTGGTAAACCATTTTTTGTTAATTTTTTTATCATCTCTTTGTAGAAATACACCATTGTATCATTTTAATGTCTCTCTTCGATTCTCAGATCCCTTGCAGGGGATAGAACAATTTACGACGGTCCTCAAGATATTTTTTTTAATAAAAGTCTCATAATTTTCGAGTTATGAGCATTTTTTTGAAAATAGTGAAAATCGCTACCCTGCCCTAAATATCGAGATGCTGTGGCTACAAATTTACATATTTTATTATTCTAATTATTGTTTCACAATTCTGAATAATCATGCTATTGACTAGAATTCAAAATAAAACAATAAATATTATACCTTTGGAGAATAAAAAATATTTTTGTCGGACTTATGTTTTAAAAAATTTTCCTCAGCTATAGTACTTTGAATTCTGGTCTATAGCAGGATTATTCAGAATTGTATAACAAAAATTAGAATAATAAATTATGTAAGTATGTAGTCACAGCATCTTGATATTTAGGGCAGTGTAGAAAATTTTCATTATTTTCGAAAAAAAATTCCTATAACTCAAAAAATAAGACTATTAATAAAAAAAAATTATCTTCAAGACCGTCGTAAATTGCCCTATTCCCTGTTCAGGGTTTATCGTTGTGATATGGGATACCCTGTATATCAGATGAGTTCATCTCACATGGTATTGGCACTCGGGTTCGGTATCCGATGGGGTAGAAACAACCTATCAGACATATCTACTCTTATTAAATGAGCAAAAATTGTATATTTATTTATATATTTATTTGTTTGTTTGTATATATATTTGTATCTTGGTTCTATTTTGAAAACGACTCTACCGATTTTAATGAAATTCACGGGTTAGGGGGTTTTTGGGGTGACAATTCGATCTGTCGCGGTCTCATCTTCGACAAAATTGTTTTTGATGGGGTTTTTTCGTAATCAAATTAATTATTCTCAGGTAGAAAAATTCCATTCTTAGGGATTTAAAAAGGGTTTATCTTTTCTTTTGTACACAGACAGACAATGGGTCGGGTTAATCCTTTATTCTCAAAGGCCTTGAAGAAGTATTGTGATTGTGGATTTTAACATATTTTGTTCTCCATAAACGTTAGAAATATTAATAAACGTTTTATAATTGATTTTATAAAGAACTTTATTTATTTAATAGAATAAAAAATAATCAAGAATTTATTTAAAAATATATTTCGCATAAGCAGGTCTCAATTTTCTGAAAAAACAACACATTTTGATTTATTAACAATTGGATGAATAAAAATGAATCATATGGTTGAATCAAAACAGGTGCAGGAGGTGGGGTGCAGTGGTGGGGGATCCGGGGGTAGGGCGAGGTTTCGGGGGTGGGGTCGAGCGGGGGGGAGGGGGGGGGGGGGGGTTACAGTGGGCGAATATTATATATTTTTGTATTTTTTTTTAATTTGAAAACGGATCTCAAATAAAAATAGACCTTTTTTATCAGAATTTTAAATTAAAAATAATATTAAAATAAAGCTTTTAACTGAAGGAAGAAGTTACCGACCATCGCTCGGTGCCTTCAGGTACTTATTAAAAATAATAAGAACTCAAAAATCAAATTAAATGAACTAAAAGGTATAAAATAATTATATAATTTAGTTACAACTAAACGACGAAATATTTACATGAAATCACTTTTTGAAGTCGGTGCCAAACACATTTTATGAATTGTACTCGACGAATCTTTCTTAGAACGATTGGCAGGTGAGCTCGCTTATATAGTTTGTTTAGCACCGACTTCAAAAAGTGATTTCATGTAAATATTTTGTCGTTTAGTTGTAACTAAATTAGATAATTATTTTATACCTTTTAGTGCATTTAATTTAATTTTTAAGTTCTTATTATTTTATTTGTTGCATTTAATTTTTTTGAAGTCAGTTTTATTTTTTTCATAAAAATTATTTTTATTTTTCTCTTTTTAGTGATGTTATTAATAGTGACTTAAGATAATACCTTGCATGCATCGTAAGAGAAAGCGTCGGGTGAATAAATCAGAAAATGATAATAAAATTCAATTCATAAATAGAGAAATTATCTGGAAAGGTTTGTGGGTATTAAATGAACGTTTTAAGATTGTTTTTTTATTTATAAAAGATTTTATTTATTATAATTTCGATTATTTGCCCATAAGAATTGGAGATTTAGGCTATTTTATTTATTTATTTAGCAAATTTTGTATACATAATCAGTGGGTCCCCAGAAGTCTAAAAATGCAAAAACTAACCGCCCGAATTGGGGAGGGGGGCGGAGGGTCAAAAAATGAAAATATTGGCCATTTACTAAACTCAACCAAATTTTGTATACATAATCAGTGGATCCCAAGAAGTCAAAAAATGCAAAAATCTGACCGCCCGAAATGGGGGGGGGGCGGAGGGTTAAAAAATGAAAATCTTTACCATTTACCAAACTCAACCAAATTTTGTATACATAATCAGTGGGTCCCAGGAAGTCTAAAAATGCAAAAACTAACCCCCCTACATGATTATAAATAATTTTATTAAATACTAAATATGAGTGAGGCGCCAGGTTGTATGGTAAAGTCAAGTGGATGGCCACATCAGAATACGTCAGATTATTTGAAGTTGATTAATAATCCATTCAATCTCGGATCTAATAGATGACACCCTCATTTGATTTTCTTAGTTATTAAAACATTTCTTTTGAATAATTTCATCTAAAATGACATCATTTCTAGTCAAAGTGACCCACTTTTCTTAAAATACCCTCGTGCCATACTTCTTCTCCTTTTCTTTTGTTGTAGGTACGCGCAAGAATTCTCTTTCCGAAGACAATTCGTTTTAATTATTCATCTGCGGCGTACCTTATCATTAGCCCTGTCACTTTATAATAACATCGTGAGCCGCGAAAAAAATGTCCTATTTGCATTTTTATTTTATCATGATAATAATAATTGATTTTAATCATCAGCATGTTGTTTTTTCTTCCTCTTGTCCCCCGTTCCATCCACTTGGGAAGAAGTTTTTACTGATCTAGAAAATTTCTATTCACTTCTTTAATAGATCATTGTTTTTGTTTTTTTCTTTACTAAAACTTTCTTTCTGATAGACATTAAGCTTTACCTGCAATTGTAAGATGACAGGAAGCTAATTCAAATCTTTTAGGATTCTTCTTTTAACATCTCATTAAAAAGATAATAATTTAAGAAGATGCACTCCGGTAATGTTAAATGTAAAATGTTCTAAAAGAAACAAGTGCGTTTTTTTCAAAATTTCTTCTGAGGGGCTAGAGAGGTGAAAAGTTCGAAAACATGAACATCTGATGCAAGGGAGAGATTTGGGGGATTTACCTCCTTAAATTCTAAAAAATTGATCATTTACTTTTTACTTTACCATACAGGGTATGGTCAAGTATTGTAATCGTGCATGAAAAAAGTGGTTTTTTTCCTTCTTCTATTTTTGAAATATCTCAAAAACGGCTGAAACTATTTCGATTAAAAAAATTGAGCTAAGCCATGGCATTTCGTTCTACATAAAAGCTTTAATAAGTGAACATCGAAAAAATTATATTTTTTGAGATAATAATTGTTTTGTCAAAATGTCTGTAGTCACACGTAGTTTTGGTCCATTGAGATTAAGAGCTGATTAGAATTTGGCGCATATCGACCCAAAATTAAGGGTGGAGGGTGGTTAAAAATTAAAAATCTAGGCCATTTGAGCAAACTCAACCAAATGTTTTATACATAACCAGTGGACCCCAGAAGTATAAAAATGCAAAATCTAACAGCCCAAAATTGGTGGGGGAGGGGGGATGTAGGGTCAAAATAGGCTCTTGTTCCAAACTCAACCAAATTTTGTATACATAATCAGTGGGCACTCAGTAATCTAAAAATTCAAAAACTAACTCCCTACATGATTATAAATAATTTTATTAAATTGATAGAGATTTTCTTTATTAAATATTAAATATAAGTAAGAGCCCAGGTTGTATGGTAAAGTCAAGTGGATGGCCACATCTGAACACGTCAGCTTATTTTCTACATATTCCAGTATGCCCTTTTCCTCCCTTAAACACCCCAAAATAATAAAAATATATATAATATAATTAAGTAATGGAGAGGGATTCAGCCAATGGGTAGCCTCTACTGAATAAAAAACTCCCAATTATGGAAAACGTTTCGGCTTTAATTCAATAATGCCATCATCAGTTCCTAAGAGTTGATAAGTCTCTGAAGACGAGGGCCATATTTGTGTATAAGGTGTCTGTGCATGATGATATTCCTCGATGGTTATAAAGTTGATACAATTTGATGGTTGTATATGTATATAATTAAGTAATGGAAAAACGATGAACCGTAATTACGATTAAAATTTTTATGACATTTTTTTGGATACTACTTACCTGATTTCCAATTATGCTGAAATTTTATTGATTCGCTCTTATGAATCGAACAAATTGAAAGAAATCCAGGTCACTTATATAACGATAAGATAGACAGACTGAGTCATGGAGAAAGTTACTCTATTCTAGCAATTAATTTACTAGCCAGAGTAAAATTTATCTTGTGGTCACTAAACTTAATAAGACATGGAATAAAGCATATCTAAGGGGCAGGGAAAGTGATTTCAATTATAAGTATGCAGAATGAATTAATATATAACCATGCTGGAGTTTAGAGAGTGGGGTTTGTGTCTCCAACCCCCTGAACAAATTTAAAAATTTAATTGAAAAGATTTGGTTTGCCGAGAGTAACAATTGTTACTCTCGGCAAACAGTGTTCGAACAGTGTATGCTGACAATATACCCTTGGCGTTGGATCGGCGCATGATGCCAATATAGTCTCGTGACAGCAACTATGTGGTACCAATATAGGCTGCCTATATAGTTTAGACACATTAAATGCGTTTCACTTTGATGGTGGTTCCTATATAGGGAAACTATATAGTTCCAACTCGCTGCAAGGCCCCCTGGACCCCCAACCTCCCGCACCATTAACCCGTCTCCAACCCCCACCTCCACCCCACCAACCCACTCCAACCCCCGCACCACCCCACTACCCCCTTGGACCCTAACCTGAACCCCCGCACCCCGCCTTCCCCCAGACTCCACCCCGCGCCGTCCACCCCACCCTCGCCACCCCACTAAGCTTCTGGATCCTCACCCGAACCCTCCCCTCCACCCTGGACCACCACGCCGCACCAGCACACCACCCCGCAGTTTTTGCATTTCTAGCCTTCTAGTGACACATAGATTATGTATACAAAATTTGGTTAAGTTGGCTCTAAGGGTAAGAATTTTCATTTTTTGACCCCCCCCCCCCCTCCATTTTGAATTTCTACTGTTCTAGACCGACAGATTATGTATACAAAATTTGGTTGAGTTTGGTCCAAGAGCAAGAATTTTCATATTTTGACCCCCCCCCTTTTGGGTGGTTTTTGGGGTGAATTTTTTAAGCAAAAGTTGTCAGAAATCACATCCCCTACAACTTTGGTGATAATAAATTTTGCAGTGGGGTTAATAGTTTAGGAGTTATTTGATAATTTTCATTCTTGCCCTCCCCCAAACCCCCTTTTGGGGTCAAAATATCAAAACGTTATATAGCTAAAAACGTAAGTTAGAAGACATCTGATGTAAATATGAAATTTCATAATAATCCCTTTAGCCGATTTTACGTGAATCGTGAGCAACTTTTCGCGGAACCCACGGAAACACACACATAGACGGACAGACAGACAGACAGACAGACAGAAGGGGATTTTGTTGAGGGTGTTTTCGTACATAACTTTGCTTGAAACGTGTGCAACCAAAATTTGGCGTGAAATGGACCAATGTACAGACAAAACCTTAATTTGATATAGATACGTTTTGTGCTCCTAGGGAAATTTGTTAATTAAATAAAATTTAAAATTTAACGGTTTTAAGGATGTGAGTTTTTTACAATTCAAAATAAACTGCAACGGATCGTTGCTAAACTTTATCCAAATTCATTTGAAATATTAATATGTTCTAGAATAAGGTACTTTAAAATATAATTTTACTAAAAACTTTATTTAACCTTTTTTGTGGTCCCCAAGGTACTTAATTAGGATATTAAATTTCATCAAAATTGGTTAAGTCATTTTCAAGATATTTAGAAAAAACTAAAAAAGTACTGAAATAAAGTACTAATGTTTGTGGACCGATATGTACCAAAAACTAATCAGCGCTTCATTTTGTTAAAATACTGGTAGGTTTTCAATTTCAATTCAATCGGTGCAACGGTGTGGAAAAATTCGTGGACGAAAAAAACGATAACACACATCCATACATCCATCCATCCGCACGCACTTCCAAAAAAAATGGCACTTTTTGGCCTCTCGACGAGATTCCAGGTAATTTTTGGCAAAACCGTCACGTGCTAAAATTCAATCTCATTGAATACTTCAATTTGTGACCTTAATTGAGTCCATGGGTTCCGTAGTCTTTACCTGAGGACCCTTTGAAGTCGCGCTTGCCGCGAGACCCATTACAATACTTTCTTCCATGCTTCGCATTGGATAAAGTAAAAATGATGTTTACCTTATTCTGAATAATTTTTTTTTCAAGATTCTAAAACTAAAATTTTCAAAATTTTTTTTTCGAAAATTCCAAAATCTCAAGCCGATTATCCAAGAAGATATTATTTTTCAAAATAATGGTTTTTCTTCGCTCACCCTAAGTCTTAACTCGTATTTATTAGTGAAATAATTAGATTTAATAAGGTTGGGGAAAATTTTATATTAAAATATATATTGGTGTATATGTATATTATTTTTCCCATTGACTTAATTTATTACTTCCAATAATTATATAAAAGTGTAAAAATATCTTTTACCTATGAAAAATAATTATTTTATATTTTTCCTAAGCAGAAACTGGAATCTAACTTTTCCTCTCTCTTTTATTTGCAAGATAATTATTAAATTATTTAAAAATTATCATAATTATTCATACAATAATATATTTCAATTTATGATTTTACATAACTTAACTTATGACTAAGATTATTGAAATTTCCTATTATTTCAATATTATTCAAATAGACAAATTCTATCATCCTTGAAGAATGACGGTTGCGTTCAAAGGCGACATACCAGCATATCCTTTATACCAAGAAAATATTATTTACCTATGTTGTATCATTCGAATTCATAATAAATTTGTAACAGGAATAGAAGGGAATTGGACAAAAATTATAAACACAGAGTTTTTATTAAATGGGCCAGACGTTTCGTCAATTTATTTTGACTTCCTTGTTGGCTGGAATGATAAAACAGGAAAATCAGAAAAAATTATAAATACATTAATTACAAATTAATAAATTTAAATTAGATAAGGTTATAAATATTCCATTTAATCACTCTTTATTTACCTATATTTTTATTTTGAAGTTTCAATGGAGGTTGTTTTATATCTCAACGAGCTGCAAGGCCCGCCTCCGGCGGCCCTCTTACTAGCCAGGCGACCCGCCCCCTGGACTCCCAACCCACGACCCCCACCCTCATATCCCCCCCCCCGAACCCCACCCATCACCACCCACCTTCGCCACCATGCACCCGTACCTAACCACCGCCCCCAGCCAACCACCCCGCACCACCCCACTACGCCTCTGGACCCTCACCTGAACCCCCACTCCACCCTGTACCACCCCCAACATCCCCCCCCCCCCAACAAACTCAACCAAATTTTTTATACATACATAATCAGTGGGACCCCAGAAGTCTAAAAATCCAAAAACTAACCGCCCAAAATGAGGGGAGTGTAGGGTGAAAAAATGTAAAATCTAGGCCCTTGTACTAAACTCAACTAAATTTTGTATACATAATCAGTGGGCCCCCAGGAGTCTAAAAATGCAAAAACTAACCCCCTCCCCTACATGATTATAAATGATTTTATTAACTTGAAGGAGACAATAAAAGAGTGTGTCTTCTGCTGGAATTATAAATTTTATTTATTTATAACGAGACTATAGTTTCGGAGGGCTTTGCCCTCTTCATCAGTCTATTTTAATGTATTCACAGGAATTAATTTATGAATGAAAGTTTAAAATCTTTCATGTGGTTAGGTTAAGAAAATATACAGTGTGGGTAAGTTCAGAATTGAAATTTGTACTTGTTTTATTTATAATTCCAGCAGAAGACACACTCTTTTATTGTCTCCTTCAATATATAAAAATTCTGCTACTCTCGGCAAAAACTTTCAATTTGATTTTATTAACTATTAAATATAAGTGAGGGGCCAGGTTGTATGGTAAAGTCAAGTGGATGACCACATCAGAACACGTCAGCTTGTTTACTTAGGAAAAGTGGTATGGGTTTTAGGCCAAACATGATATTAATTAATAAATTCACATGAAACTACACTCCCTTTACTTTATTAATTAATAGATAAAAACATAAGGTCTTAGTTTTTTAGTTATAACTCGAGTTCTAATTAAGCTAAAAAAACAATTGGTAAATCGAAAATCAAAGAGGAAGCTGTTTTCTATTACGTCAACAAAATATTTTGATTTCAAGTATTGCTGTTTGGTATTTAATGGGACTCAAAAATAGGTCAAAGTGGCTTTTTTTGTTATTTTGACCGATAATATCTCAAAATACTGAAGTGTTGTAAAAAATCGGGAAATTGCATGATAATCAGAGTATAAAACTCTACTGGAATCCATTGTTAGGTTTACGGGGAGAAATTTTTGTTTAATTTTTGTCGAGCAGTGTTATTAAATGAACACAGGGATATATATTACAGTATATTCCGACATCAAATAAACGCACTAAATATTAGGTAGGGAAACCTCGGTTTGCGAGTCCCACTCCCACTTGACCTCATTTTTATAAATTGTTTTTACCTAACTCAAAAACTTACCTTCAATTAAGATATTAAATCATTCATGTGAACAATAATAAAATGTTTTGTTGCAATTACCGTTTAAAATTAATATTTGATTACTATTTATTTATACTTAATAGTATGTAATTGATGTTAGTTTTTTCTAATGAAAATTACCGTAAAATCTTTTGAAGGTGGCTTGTAATATGAACATGGTCTCCAAACACGGTCCACTGAATTGTCGTCATCCATGGATGACTTTAATGGAATCTGGAATTTAGATTTATGAAATACATTGCACCAACAACAACATGGACAAAAAATTCAACCTGAAATTCAATCACTAACAAAATCATTCAATCAAAATCGCATCCAATTGGATTTAATTCGATTAGATGTTGTTGTTGTTTTTTGTTATTTTTTTTTGAACGAATTTTTAACCATTTTATAAGAGAAGAATTAAAAATAAAATAATAAAATCGATATCGATACGAATGAAATGAACTGGAACATTGAAAAATTTCCATAAACATCAGATGAGCAAGTTGAGTGACTTGAAGTTGACCCATGTTGGTGTCATTAACATCAGACATGAACCGAAGGACAGCTCGGTTCCAGATGAGAAAGATCTGCAAGATGTAAATCAAACATCTTCAATAAATTCAAGTTATTCACTTGACAATTTTCCATTTTATTTGCTTATCATGTCTAGTTATGTCTGACACGTAAAGAAAACTTGTTTTCAAACATATTTTTTGTCTCTTTGAGTGTGTGTCCGGATTAAGATACGCATAAGATAGCTCAAGAAGGGAAGATCTTAGGAAATGTGTTCTATTGTCAAAATATTTATACATAACTAGCTGCAAGGGGCGCCTTCGGCGGCCCCTCTTGCTAGCCAGGGGGCACGCCCCCCTGGACCCCCCCCCCGAAACCCACCATATCACCCGTTCCCAACCCCCGACCCCACACCACCACGCCTCTGGATCACCTCACCTGAACGCCCAAGCTGCCACACCTGGACCCCACCCGCACCACCCCGCTAGGCCTCTGGCTCCTCACCTGAACCCCCTCGCCTAGCCTCATAGACCCCGCCCCCCCTATGCCCAGGGACTCCACCCCGCACCACCTCCGGACCCCCATAACACAGCCGTACCACATACCTTAACCCACCCCTACTCCATTCCACCCCACGCACCCCACCCCACGCACCCAGTTTTTGCATTTCTAGCCTTCTAGTGACCCACAGATTATATTTACAAAATTTGGTTAACTTAGCTCTAAAGATAAGAGTTTTCATTTTGTGACCCTCCCTCCCCCTTTGGGTGGTTAGTTTTTGCATTTCTAGCCCTCTAGTGACCCACAGATTATGTATAGAAAATTTGGTTGAGTTTGGTCCAAGAGCAAGAATTTTCATATTTTGACCCTCCCCCCCTTTTTTGGGTGGTTTTTTGGGGGAATTTTTTTAAACAAAAGTTGTCAGAAATCACATCCCCTACAACTTTTTTCATTATAAAATTTTCCGTAGAGTTAATAGTTTAGGAGTTATTTGATAATTTCCATTCGTGCGCCCCCTCAAACCCCCTTTTGGGGTCAAAATATCAAAACGTTATATATCTAAAAACGTAAGTTAGAAGACATATGATGTAAATATGAAATTTCATAATAATCCCTATAGCCGTTTTTACGTGAATTGTGAGCAGCTTTTCGCGGAAAACACTGAAACAGACAGACATATAGACAGACAGACAGGTATTTTGTTGATAACTTTGCTTGAAACGTGTGCAACCAAAATTTGGCGTGATTTGGACCAATGTACAGACAAAACCTTAATTTTATATATCGCTGGTCCGGAAGAAAAACGTCGTAAGTCAAAAATTAACTTTTTTCAGTAGAGACGATTGAAATTTTCTTAAAAGTTGAAGTTGCTGTAACTTCTTTACATAAAGTTTTTGGAGTAAATGCGATTTACCAAAATTAGGACTTTTAGTTAAGTTTTCATGAAAATTATATTCAACAATTTATCTCTACAATATTCCTCTTAAAAATATTATAAATTATTATATTTTGACTTCTGACGTTTTTCTAGATATTTTTTCTTAATATTTTTTACTTGGTACTACGTCATATTTCTAGTTGGGTCAATTTTGTTGATAACAGAACTTAAAATTCGTATACAAACAAGGGCTCTTACCTATTTGGGTCGTTTTTCTTGACATTTTGAACATAGTATCTTAACGAAAGATGGCACAATACTGAATTATGACGATCTTCTTGACAGCGTCGAAAAAACTTTGTAGCAAGTGAAAAACGACAGAACAGCTTTCTACCGACCGGAACTTGAACTAGAAGTATGTCAAATTGAAAGTTTTTGCCGAGAGTAGCAGAATTTTTATATATTGAAGGAGACAATAAAAGAGTGTGTCTTCTGCTGGAATTATAAATTTTATTTATTTATAACGTTATAATAAAAATATAAATTTATATCGTTATAAATAAATAAAATTTATAATTCCAGCAGAAGACACACTCTTTTATTGTCTCCTTCAATAGACGTATGTCATTTTTCTAGCGAATAGAATATATTTTTTTATAAAATATGGTATGAATAACTCAAATATCGTATTTTTTGACTTGTGACGTTTTTCTTACGGACCAGCGATATATAGATTGCAAAAGATAGAAGTGATGAGATTTTAAGCCATGGCGAATGTTCTGACGAGATTCAATCATCTCGCTAAAGCTTCATTTGTGGGAAACACAATTTTCAAACATTCAACATTAATTAGAAAAATGGCGATAGTTCTGACGATGAGTTCACTATTCCCCCTAAAGCCTCATTTGAGAGAAACACACAATTTTTAAGCATTCATTACCCATTGGCCATTAATTAGAAAAATGGCGATTTTTCTGACTTGAGATGGAGTCACTAATTCCCCTAAAAGTTTATTTGTGTGAAACAAACGATTTTCAAGTATTTAACATCATTCGCGATTAATTAAAAAAATAGTGGATGTACTGATGAGATAAAACCCCTCTAAAGCTTGATTTGTGGGAAACGCACAATTTTCAAGCATTTAATATCAATACCGATTAATTAAAAAATGGTATATGTTCTGACGAGATTGAATTAGTAATCCCACTAAAGCCTCATTTGTGTGAAACACACAATTTTAAATCATCCAACATTGGCAATTAATTAGAAAATGGCGTTTGTTCTGACGGGATGGAATCACTAATCCCCCTAAAGCCTTATTTGTGTTAAACACCCGATTATCAAGCATTTAACACCAATTGATTAATTAAAAATGGTGTATGTTCTGACGAGATAAATTCAATAATCTCCTAAAGCCTCATTTGTGCGAAACAGACAATATTCAAGCATTTAACACCAATCACGATTAATTAAAAAATGGTGTATGTTCTGACGAGATAAATTCAATATTCTCCTAAAGCCTCATTTGTGCGAAACAAACAATATTCAAGCATTTAACACCAATCACAATTAATTAAAAATGGCGTGTGTTCTGAAGAGATAAATTTAATTATCTCCTAAAGCCTCATTTGTGCGAAACAAACAATATTCAAGTATTTAACACCAATCACAATTAATTAAAAATGGTGTGTGTTCTTAAGAGATAAATTCAATAATCTCCTAGGGCCTCATTTGTGCGAAACAGACAATATTCAAGCATTTAACACCAATCACGATTAATTAAAAAATGGTGTATGTTCTGACGAGATAAATTCAATATTCTCCTAAAGCCTCATTTGTGCAAAACAAACAATATTCAAGCATTTAACACCAATCACAATTAATTAAAAATGGTGTGTGTTCTTAAGAGATAAATTCAATATTCTCCTAAAGCCTCATTTGTGCAAAACAAACAATATTCAAGCATTTAACACCAATCACGATTAATTAAAAATGGTGTTTATTCTGAAGAGATAAATTCAATAATCTCCTAAATCTCCATTTGTGCGAAACAAACAATATTGAAGCATTTAACACCAATCGTGATTAATTAAAAATGGTGTGTTCTGAAGAAATAAATTCAATAATCCCCTAAAGTCTCATTTGTGGGAAAAAAACAATATTTAAGCAATAGTTTTTAAGGAATTTGGTGTTTGTAGTTGTTAAAACATTTTTTATCTAATAATATTCAAGTATTTAACACCAATCGCGATTAATTAAAAAATGGTGTATGTTCTGTCGAGATAAATTCAATAATTTCCTAAAGCCTCATTTGTGCGAAACAAACAATATTCAAACATTTAAAACCAATCGCGATTAATTAAAAAATGGTGTATGTTCTGACGAGATAAGTTCAATAATCTCCTAAAGCCTCATTCGTGCGAAACAAACAATATTCAAGCATTTAAAACCAATCACGATTAATTAAAAAATGGTGTTTATTCTGAAGAGATAAATTCAATAATCTCCTAAAGCCCCATTTGTGCGAAACAAACAATATTCAAACATTTAACACCAATGGCGATTAATTAAAAAATAGTGTATGTTCTGAAGAGATAAATTCAATAATCTCCTAAAGCCTCATTTGTGAGATACAAACAATACTCAAGCAATAGTTTTTAAGGAATTTGGTGTTAGTACTTGGTGAAACATTTTTTATCCAATAATATTCAAGAATTCATCCTCAATTATTATATTAAATTCACATTAAATTATATATAGGAGTATTATTTTTACATTTGTTAAGGACGAAATTCAGGAAATGCTTAAATCTCTTTATTATTTAATATGCGTGTTTAAGTAGAATAATTCATAAACGCCTTAACCCCTGTATATAGGCAACCAAAATATCACAGAGGCTAATTTTAGTTTCTGGGGCGCCGCTTTGCACAGACGCTACTACATATGGTCCTATGCTATGATGCAGCCAAGAAATTTTAACACTCTCTTTGAATGGTAGTTGATACAAAGGGACCCTTATCAACTTACTTGAGAATTTCAAGGAAAAAAAATATTAATTTTCAAAAAACTAAACTCATTTTAAATATTATATTTTATAGAGAGTTTAAAATTTATATTTTCGTTTGAATATCTCAAAAAAAATTAGTTTTTTAATACTCTCTTTGAATGGTAGTTGATACAAAGTGGGGACCCTTATCAACTTACTTGAGAATTTCAAGGAAAAAAAATATTAATTTTCAAAAAACTAAACTCATTTTAAATATTATATTTTATAGAGAGTTTAAAATTTATATTTTCGTTTGAATAGCTCGAAATAAATTGGTTTTTAACACTCTCTTTGAAGGGTAGTTGATACAAAGGGGGACCCTTATCAACTTACTTGAGAATTTTAAGGAAAAAAAATATTAATTTTCAAAAAACTAAACTCATTTTAAATATTATATTTTATAGAGAGTTTAAAATTTATATTTTCGTTTGAATAGCTCGAAAAAATTAGTTTTTTAACACTCTCTTTGAAGGGTAGCTGAGACAAAGGGGGATCCTTATCAACTTAATTGAGAATTTCAAGAGAAAAATATATTAATTTTCAAAAAACTAAACTCCTTTTAAATATTATATTTTATAGAGAGTTTAAAATTTATATTTTCGTTTGAATAGCTAAAAAAAAATTAGTTTTTTAACTCTCTCTTTGAAGGGAGGTTGATACAAAGGGGAGACCCTTATCAACTTGAGAATTTCAAGAAAAAAAATATTAATTTTCAAAAAACTAAACTCATTTTAAAAAGTAGATTTTATAAAGTGATTGAAATTTTGAAACTTTTTTTGAAAACTTGGCGATAGAAGATTTCAAATTATCAAGAACTCGCAAGAGGAATAAATACTTTCCACATAGGTATATCTAGTTTTGTATAATGGTATTAATCCTCGTGACATATATATGTCTTATTAAATATAATTAAAAAATTAATATTGTGATTTTTTTAAACTTACGTTTATAGGAAGAACTAAATAATTTCGCAAGGGTGCGGCTTCATATACCATCCTCTGGGAAGTGACTAAAACAAAAATAAATTATTATTGGAAAAAGTTTGAATAAGATCTTTACATTTTAAACACATAGGCCAAGTAATATAGCTCCAATAAGTATAGTTGATTTATCACGAGATGTTGTCCCCTACTAAATTCGAAACGGAATAGATTTATTAATGGGTAAAGGAAACCTTTCTGACATATTATCCATTTATTTTCGGTTCTAGTAGATGACAACATCTGGTGATTTCCTTTTAAATTTAATTCTACGACTATCAGCAATTTGATCTTTTTCATAATATGTATATTTCAGACTGGTTTGATTTAGAAGGATAGACTTTGGCTCTGATCGATATTTTTACACTTGAGTTCGCTTTTCAAAATGGTGAATATAGTCCTTCTGACATGAAATAAAAATTATCCAATGCAAATTAGAAGCGAGGTTGTCCTCTGCTTGAAGCCAATAAACATACACATATTACTATATCAAACAAAGCCTTCTATGTAAACTGATTTTCAATATTCAGGCGAAATAATATTTATAATTAAAAAGAGTGATGATGAAGGCCAAGCCTTAGAAGCTATAATCTCAAACAAATAAGTAATATATATATACAAAGAGAAACAAAGGTTAGTCCTCTGCTTGATGCAAATAAACATATACACATATATCTCAAGATGATATATCTGTATATATATTATCAAACAAATAAATAATATATATACAGATATATCATCTTGAGATATGTGTATATGTTTATTTGCATCAAGCAGAGGACAACCTCTTTGTTTCTCTTTGTGAATCAACAACTCTGCTACTCTCGGCAAAACAAAAACTTTTCAATTAATATATATATACATATTTATATTTGATATATATATATGTGTATGTTTATTTGCATCAAGCAGAGGATAACCTCTTTGTTTTCTCTTTATGATTCAACAACTCTGCTACTCTCGGCAAAATAAAAAATTTTCAATCAAAGAATTATTATTATCACTATTAAATAATAACTTTATTGACCAATAAAAATTACAAAAAATGCCATATAATTTTAAATACTTCGGACTCGAGGCCCGAAGTTCTCACCAACGACTGTCAATTTTAAATTTTTATTTTCACACATTTTTTCTGACATCTTTCTATAATTTTAGCAAGGAGGAAAAATTGGTTATTCATACTCTTTTCCAAAGAAATATAGTTCTACTATAGGGACCGTGCTTTAAACATAGAGCCAGCACTAATGCCGAAGGTAGCGCTCTCTTGTGTTTATTTATTCAGATAATTTGGGAGAATTGTGGCAAATATTGTATTATAGTAGGTAAATGAATATATTTTTTAAATTTCTATTAATTTGACCTAACAATGAAGCCCTTATTACCAAAGTGTTGTTGGACTCTAAAAATAGGGGCTAATTTTTTTTTTTTTTTGACGTGACAACGTCTTATAAATCGATGAAGCCGGCTGCACACTCGAAAAAACATGACTCATCTGAGGCGTTCCATTTAAGGCTTGAGGTGCAAGCGAGAGCGCGGAACGGGCTGTTTCTTTCTATCTTCTCTTTCACTCGCGCCCTCCCTAGTCCCAATGCCCAACTCGTATTCCATCTCTTTCCCTCGTGAGCGCTCTACTCTAGTCTGACTGCTTGCTTGCTCACTCATATATATATATATATATATATATATATATATATATATATAAATAGAAATATAAACCCTACTATATCCTGTCTATTTTCAACTTCCTCTGATGGAAATTCAACAAGTGATCTATCCTAAATAGTTATATATTTTTTAAAAACTAAGAAAAACCTAGGGAACGGGGGGGGGGGGGGCTTTTTTATAAAAGGACAGAGAGAGGGAGAAACTCATGAGCAAGCAAGAAGGAGAGCGCGCTTTTAAATTAGATAGAACGAGAGGGAAGGAGATTTTCGATGGAAAGGATAAATACAGCACTCACCACGAAGAGGAAGAAAAAGAACAAAGTTAGCTGCGCAATAGATGGAGAAAAATCGGTTGTCTGTAAAGTCGGTTTACTGACGATAGTTGAACGTGACAACGTCATAAGAAAATACCATTCCATCAGTATTTTCTTATGACGTTGTCACGTTCAACTATCGTCAGTAAACCGACTTTACAGACAACCGATTTTTTTTTAATTTGTATCTGGAGACTAGAATCGAACAGGAGTGTACTTACTTTCCCGCCATTTTTTAAGCTATTGCATAGCTTTTATAGCGGGCTTTGAGCGAGGCGACCAAATCAAGAAATTTCGTAACGAAAATAACCTAACAATCCCCGCCAAGCGGCCAGCTGAAAGCCAGCGGAGTCGCCCGACTCTTGGCGGAGAGGCGGCTCGAGCGGGGGAGATGTCCCTCCCCGCCGCCGCACACCACTCCTACACGAGACTCGAGCGACTCGACTGACAGCCGACCGGCGGATTTAAGAGGTGGGGAGGGGCTTTCAAAGGATCTCATTATGGAGGGGATTTTGAAATTAAAGAGGGGTTTCTTTTACAAAATTATAATTTATTAATTATCTTATTTTTTACAATACATTTAAATTATAAAATACAATTAAACTATAATAGTAAATAATATAAATGAATAATAAATAATTTTCTGGAGACGAACAGTGGACAGCCCGTACATCTTTAAAAGAAAAAAATATATTTTAAATTGCATTTTAAAGTAAAAAACGCGGAATATAGAATATTTATTTTTTTTATTAACATTAATTTTAAATTTTTTCAGACGGACATGAGACAACACCGTGTGATTATTATTATTATTTGTATTTCCCATGCATTATGCTATTCAAATAAATAGGATTAAACAAAAATAATTATTAAGCTATTGCATAGCTTTTATCGCGGGCTTTGAGCGCGGCGACCGAATCAAGAAATTCCGTAACGAAAATAAACCTAACACCCACCCACGCCGACCGGCACAGCGGTGCGGCGTTGAAAGCGGCGTTGAAAGCATCAACTAACGTCGTTTCAGTTCGGCAGACTTCGACACGGTGTTTGTGTGCGTGCGACTAGACGTATGCTTGTAGACTGTACGAAGCTCGCAAGGATCGAGACGAGCTGCTCCGAAATCGAACGAATACGTAAGCAGCTGTTTGTTAAAAAATATTGCATAAATATTATAATTGCATAAGTTGATAAAAAATGCTATGCAATAGCTTTATCGCGGCAGTCCCCGAGTGCCACATCATCTTTTTTATCGACTTTTTACCTACAAAAATTCTGTCTCTATCATGAGTAGGTGAAATTGTAAAAATTGTTCAATCATCGATGCATGCAAGTTTCATGTCACGAGTCATCTTTTCGTTTCATTTGGTTTTTTAAACAATTTTTCTTACTCTAATTTATGAATGCATAGGTATATATCATAGATAAAAGAGTCCACGGAGCCTAAGGGGCCGTGAGCGAGTCTCTTGTCTTGGAATTTTCATAAATCATTCCCAAAGCTTACATTTTCGTCGGCAGTTGGCGCTAAAGTCGTGACGAACGGTCCCTATTTTTAACCGACTTCAAAAAAAGGAGGAGGTTCTCTATTCGACTGAATTTTTTTTTTTTTTTTGTGCCTATGTTACCTCATATCTCCGCCAAATGTGAACCGATTTTGAAAATTTTTTTGCATCGGGTCCAGTCTACGTTCCGATTGGTCCCATTTTTTTCGTAGGTATTAGACCTTTTTTGTTAGGTTTGTTCAGAACTAACTTCTTTGTTTATGAACCGATTTCGATGATTCTTTTTTATTGGAAAAGGGGTATCTTAGGGATGGTAAAATATTAATTTGGTCAAGTTCTGATGATAGGATCACTATTAATAACATCACTAAAAGAGAAAAATAAAAAATTTTAAGAAAAAATAAAACCGACTTCAAAAAATTAAATGCAACAAATAAAATACACTAAAAGGTATAAAATAATTATTATCTTATTTAGTTACAACTAAACGACGAAATATTAACATGAAATTATTTTTTAAGTCGGTGCCAATCATATACCTTTTATGAATCGCACTCGACGGATCTTACTTAGTACGTTTGGTGGGTACGCTCGCTTATAGGTATAGTTTGTTTGGCACCGACTTAAAAAAGTAATTTCATGTTAATATTTCGTCGTTTAGTTGTAACTAAATAAGATAATAATTATTTTATAGCTTTTAGTGTATTTTATTTGTTGCATTTAATTTTTTTGAAGTCGGTTTTATTTTTTTCTTAAAAATTTTTACTATAAGAAATATGGAAATAAAATTTCTTGGCACTAATTGGAATTGCCTTGAGGTCAGCCAAAACTAAAAAAGAAAGCCTCTTTCGATAAGAAAATATAGAACAGTTATACAAAACTTAAATTTTAATCATGAATTTTGCTCTCTTGACATTTTTACTTTTTTATTAGTCTTAAATGTATTTATTTTACTGATAGAATAAATGTTTTTCAATCCTAAATAATTGGACATTCTTTATCATTTTAGTACATAAATAAAAAAACTTTAATGGTTTTGATCACTTAAACTGAAAAAGGTGATTTGTACCTGTGTATTTATCTTAAGAAATTTGCTAACGCTATTTTATTTTCATCGAGAAGATGAGAAGCTAAAGCGTCCACTAACACTAATAAATGAACACTTTGAAAACATGTTCTGGTTAGCAACACATTTAAATAAATGATCTTCGCGATTTCAATCAATTCGATGATTAAATTTTCTTTCTCTGTGTAAGTATATCATGGAGAGTAAGTCATTTGCAAAGTCTCAATAAATATCGAGACTCGCTACGCTTGCCTTTCATTTCTTGCATCTCAGAAGGTAATAAATAACATTAAACCTTCGTAAACAAATTATTATTTTTCAAAATGCAATATAATAATAATAAATTAAATTTATTTCTCATACATTTTTTACATCTAATATGAAATATTAATTATAAAATTGAAAAGTAATTGAAACAGGAAAGAACATTTTTGAAAAACATTAGGCATTAGTTGATGTTCGAATAGCTAAATTTATTGAATTACGCTTAAATAAGAATTTCTTAGACCGTATAAATTATAGTACCTGGAGGCACCGAACTTCTTTCTTCAGTTAAAAGCTTTATTTTAATATTATTTTTAATTTAAAATTCTGATAAAAAGGTCGATTTTTATTTGAGAGCCGTTTTCAAATTAAAAAAAAAATACAAATATATATAGTATTCGCCCACTGTACCCCACCCCCAAAACTTCGCCCTACCCCCGAATACCCCACCACTGAACCCCACCTCCTGCACCTGTTTTGATTCAACCATATGATTCATATTCATTCATCCAATTGTTAATAAATAAAACCTATCAAAATGTGTTGTTTTTTTCAGAAAATTGAGACCTGCTTATTCGAAATATATTTTTAAATAAATTCTTGATTATTTTTTATTCTATTAAATAAATAAAAAATTTTATAAAAACAATTATAAAACGTTTATTAATATTTCTAACGTTTAGGTTGAACAAAATATGTTAAAAACCACAATCACAATACTTCTTCAAGGCCTTTGAGAATAAAGGATTTACCCGACCCATTGTCTGCCTGAGCACAAAAGGAAAAGGGAAACCTTTTTTTAAAACCCTAAGAATGAGATTAAACTCGTGAATTTCATCAAAATCGGTAGAGTCGTTTTCAAAATAGAACCAAGATACAAATATATATAGAAACAAATAAATATATATACAAACAAATATATATACAATATAAATAAAAATAAATATACAATTTTTGCTAAGAGTAGATATATCAGTAACATACGGTCCATGTATGCTGTGGATACGGCAAATCCCTAAAATCTCATAACGTCAACAGTATCTTCATACCATCTCATTTAGCTTTATTTCGCTTAGCTTTAATTAAAAATTTATGGAATTTTTACTTATCATACAGGGTGTGGTCAAGTATTGTAATCGTGGATGAAATAAGCTGACATATTCTGATGTGGCCATCCACTTAATTTTACCATACAACCTGGCGCCTCACTTATATTTAATATTTAATAAAATTGTTTATAATCATGTAGGTGAGGGGGTTGGTTTTGCATTTTTGGACTCCTGAGGGCCCACTGATTAGGTATACAAAATTTGGTTAAGTTTGCTACAAGAGCCTATATTTTCATTTTTTGACCCCACTCCATTTTGGGGGTTAGTTTTTGCATTTTTAGATTACTTTGGGCCCACTGATTATGTATACAAAATTTGGATGAGTTTGCTCAAATGGCCTAGATTTTTAATTTTTAACTCCTCCTCCAGCCCCCTTAATTTTGGGTCGATATACACCAAAATCTAATCAGCTCTTAAGCTCGATGGACCAAAACTACGTGTGAAATTTGGTTTTGATATTCCCACTAGTTTTTGAGCTACCTCGTCCACAAAAATTTGGTAACGCACAGACTAACAGACATTTTGACAAAACAATTGTTATCTCGAAAAATATGCCATGGTTTCGCTCAATTTTTTTAATCAAAATAGTTTCAGCCGTTTTTCAGATATTTCGAAAAAAAGAATGAAAAAACACTTTTTATTTTACCATACAGGGTATGGTCAATAAATAAGGTTATTCCTCTAGTATTAGGTAAGAATCGATTGGTATTTTTATTTGAAGTCTATTCCTCCATGTCTTCAGCAATGGTTACCAATAATAATCGAAACGTTTAAAATCCAATGTAGAATGGTTACTCCTCGATCATGAGTGATATCTGATTAATAATAAAGGAATAAACATATTAATATTTCAAATGACTTTTGCTGGATTAAGTTTAGCAACGATCCGTTTGTCTATTACTACATACAGGGATGGTCAAATATTGTAATCGTGCATGAAAAAAGTGGTTTTTCCTTCTTTTTTCTTCGAAATATCTAAAAACGACTGAAACTATTTTGATTAAAAAAATTGAGCGAAACCATGGCATTTCGCTCTACAAAAAAGCTCTAATAAGTGAACATCGAAAAAATTATATTTTTTGGGATAATAATTGTTTTGTCAAAATGTCTGTTAGTTAGTTAGTTAGATAGTTAGTCTGTGCGTTACCAAATTTTGTGGACGAGCTAGCTCAAAAAACTAGTGGGAATATCAAAACCAGATTTCACACGTAGTTTTGGTCCATTGAGATTAAGAGCTGATTAGATTTTTGGTGCATATCGACCCAAAAATTAAGGGGGTGGAGGGGGGTTAAAAATTAAAAATCTAGGCCATTTGAGCAAACTCAACCAAATTTTGTATACATAATCAGTGGGACCCCAGAAGTATAAAAATGCAAAAACTAGCCGCTTAAAATGGGGGCGGGGGGTCAGAAAAATGAAAATCTTGGCCATTTACCAAACTCAACCAAATTTTGTATACATAATCAGTGGGACCCCAGAAGTATAAAAATGCAAAAACTAACCGCCACCTACACGATTATAAATAATTTTAGGGGCCGGGTTGTATGGTAAAGTCAAGTGGATGGTCACATCAGAACACGTCAGCTTATTTTACTATACATCTAATGAACCTGAAGCTATACTATGAAAACATGTTTTGGTTTGTAAAAGATTTAAATAAATGATCTTCGAGACTCCAACCGATTTGAAGATGAAATCTTTTTTCCCATCCATTTTAATTCTATAATTTTTATTAATTTTATTAAGCTTGAACTTAAACACGTAGGCTGGATGGTTGATTAGACTAATAAATTTTATGAATTACAACCTACGGGGTAATAATTAAAATTAATTATTTGGTGAAAGTCATCTTCCCAGCCTTGATCACCCTCGCTGGTCATAGAGTCGTTAGTTCTCTCAGGATAATTTATTTTTATAATAGAATAACAAATGGTTAACGGTGTCTCGAGTATGAAACTTAATTATGCTATTTAACTTTTAGCATTTAGTCGAAATATAATCTCAGTTACTTTTCATAAAAAATCTCAAAAGAATATGAATTTATATGATTCATAATTAAGAATATTATTTAGGTACTTTATTGGATCACAAATCCATCAATATCTTGATTGGATTTTACTTTATCCAATGCGAAGCATGGGTAAAGTATTGTAATCGCTCTGGCGCCAAGCGCGACTTCAAATGGTCCTCAGGTAAAGACTACGGAGCCCATGGACTCAATTAAGGTCACAAATTGTAGTATTCAATTAGATTGAATTTTAGCACGTGACGATTTTGACCAAAAATTACCTGGGGTCTCGTCGAGAGGCCAAAAAGTGCCATTTTTTTGGAAGTGCGTGCGGATGGATGTATGTATGTTATCGTTTTTTTCGTCCACGATTTTTTCCACACCGTTGCACCAATTCAAATGAAAATGAAAACCTAACTTTATTTTAACAAAATGAAGCGCTGATGAGTTTTTGGTACATATCGGCCCACAAACATTAGTACTTTATTTCGGTACTTTTTTAGTTTTTTCTAAATATCTTGAAAATGACTTAACCAATTTTGATGAAATTTAATATTCTAATTGAGGATCACAAAAATGGTCATATAAAATTTTTTGTAAAATTATATTTTAAAGTACTTTACCTTAGACTACGATAGATGATTGGATAACGTTTAGCAACGATCCGTTGCAGTTTTATTTATTTTAATTTTATAAATAACTAAGTTCTAATGAAAAAAGTAATTGTTCGATCATTCAACTTCAAATGCTCATTAAGGAAATATGAAGATCTAATTGTTTTAACGAAGATGTAAAAAAAGGAAAGTTAGGTCGTATTTCGGGACCAAAAGAGTTTTTCAAAAAATATTTCAGTATCCCATCCAGAAAAAACAAAAAAGAGCGCTTTTTCATTTAGTCGATCTATTCTTAAACATGAATGTATGTGTTGCAGTAAAAAATCGTTTTTAGTAAGAAGGGTTCTTACTAGCTAAGAGCGTTTCACCGAATACTTTTGTGGCAACTAGAGTTTACTGATGTGGTTGAGTTTGGTTCAAAGGTCTAGAAACTTCATTTTTGACCTTCCGCCTCATTTTGGGTGTTAATTTTCAAAATATTTCAAACGAAAATGTCAAAAATTACATCCTCAACTTTGAGTTTGTAATTTTTGACATTTTCGTTTAAAATTTTTTGAAAATAAACACCCAAAATGAGGCGGAAGGTCAAAAATGAAGATTCTAGACCTTTGAACCAAACTCAACCACATCAGTAAACTCTAGTTGCCACAAAAGTATTCAGTGAAACGCGTTTTAAACTAGTAAGAACCCCTTCTTACTAAAAACGATTTTTTACTGCAACACATACATTCTACGTTTTTTTATTGAAAATTCCAGGTAGTGAAGAAATATAATATATATTGGGTGACCATTCGTCCCGGATTAAAGCCCCGTGGGTCTCGTATTAATAATGTTATATTTCACGGAAAATGTCCAGAATTAGATAATTCATCATATCATGTGAATATTATTATTTTCGATTATATTTTATTCGCTTGTATCTGCATACATGACTATATGAACGCATTCACTCTTCTACGTACATTTCCAGATGCTTGTTTACAGTCACCACACACTTATTAGTACTATAAATAATTTTTTTACTGTATTTTGATGTTTCATTTTAGTTTTTCATTTAAATATTTTTTGGAAAAACCGTCGCTAAAGAAGTTTCACTTCAATTTTTTTATTAATGGGTGGGGGAGGTTCAATGTCCCGGATTGGACTGCAGAAAAAATAGCCATCGTAAATTTATAAAATAGTTTCGAAAGTTTGACTTTCATCATCTTTATAATTAGAAATAATTAATCTGTTATCCCTCAAGGGTTGAAGTACCAGATTGGTTTTAGGGCAAATTCGTTTTATTGTAATATATGTAGAAAGCTGGTCAACAAAACTTTGCACATTATTGTATATCGACGATGAATAAAATATATAGGTATTTCATTGAATAATTAAATTAATTCTTTCCGTGTTTTTATTTATTTACGATTATTGTGCAATTTCAGGGAGTTTCGGTCATTAATAAAACCATGTGAACATCGAAAAATTTATATTTTAAAAGATATTAATTATTTTGTCAAAATGTCTAATAGTGGGTGGGTGAGTGTGGAAGTAATCAAATTTTGTGTACGCTCTAGCTCAAAAATCGATGAGGTATTAAAAGAAAATTTTATATTTAGATACTAATATTGTTATTAGAGTTCGTGGCTGTGATAGAACTGTATTAGATGAAGGAGGAGGTATCGGCCAAAGTTGGATGCGCTGGTTTCAATAAAACACCCTGAATAAAACGTTTCGGCCTGAATTTATTTTGTCATCTTCAGTTAATTGGGAGTTATACACACAATGCGGTTCACATATGTGATTGACAAGGCTAGGTTCAATCCCATATGTGAACCGTATTGTATGTATAACTCCCAATTAACTGAAGATGGAAAAAATTCAGGCCGAAACGTTTTATTCAGAGAGTTTTATTGAAACCAGCGCATCCAACTTTGGCTTGAGATTAAGGGTTGTTTATATATTGGTTGAAATCAGATGAAAAAATGAGGAGGGAGTGGTTAAAAATATGAAGCCTTTTGACCGATTTGAACCAAATTTTGCACAGTTACTCAAAATGTTATCAGTGATTATAAATTTGATTATTTATTTAATTTGAATATAGGGGTGTAATATGAGTATAATAAAGTTATGAGATGATAACATCCTATTTTTTTTTTAGAAGGTTTATATATTTCAAAGGAATAAACTTTAATCTTATAGATTGTAGAAGACTTAGTATTTTTGGGAAGACTCTTCGGCGATTTCTTGTTGTAACTACCAAAGAGCTGACAACACGGGTCTTCATGATACCCGAGGGGTGATCCGCGATTTGAAGTAGGTGTACACCTCTTTAGAAGTATTTTGGAAGTATTTGGAAATATTTGAAAGTACTTGGAAATATTTGGAAGTACTTGGAAATATTTGGAATTATTTGGAAATATTCGGAATTACTTTGAAATATTTGGAATACTTGGAAATATTTGGAAGTACTTGGAAATATTTGGAAGTACAATTGGAAGTAGGTGTACAGCACATTAGGTCGCGGTTCATCCCTCGGTGATCCCCATGTTCATCAATAACTATTAATTCAGAGTAGATGCGCATTCCAAGTCTCATCTATATAAGTTTCTACATATTAAAAATAAAATTAAAATTAAATGAATCTATTAATTTATTTCTGATTGAATACATAAAAATAAATATAAATTTTATATTATCTGTATGAATTGATATTCAATTAAATATACGGTATATATAGCATAGATTATATACTATATATAACTTTTATCATTTTTTCAAAAGTCTAAAGAAAACATAGGATAAAGTAAAAAAAAAATTCTAGAATTTTACTTTTGAAAGGCTTAATATCATAATATAAGGAAATACTAATTTATTATTAGTGAATTGAAACGAATTTAACCACCAGAACTGATCCGATGAGAGATTGTATACTATGACGATGAATAATGTTTTATTAAATTTTGTTATATTTGAGCTTAGTTAATTAATAAATGAATATAGTGTTTAGTTCCGAAAGTTTTTCCAGATGAATTGGATAATTCAATAGAATACGAGTAGTACAATGATCTTTTCAGTTTGCTTAATGGTTTACGTTAGAGTACTGTGTGCAGAGGCGCAACCAGGATTTTGTCCTGGGAGGGGCTAATACACACAAACACACAAATAAATAAACATGTTCGTAAAATGCCAAAAATTATGTTTTGACAATTTTATAATTAAATAATTTAATTTAATATTATATTTCAAATGGAATTAGAGAAACGATTTAATTAATGGATTTTAATTTTAGTATTATCAATCGATTTATTAAAGAGTCCAATCTCTTAACAAATAGTTACTGTAGACAAATAGTCCATTTAAATTGTGCTTAAAAGGGCCACTCGCGGGAAAGTTTTGGGATAATTTTTTCTTATAACTCAAAAACTATCAACTTTTCGTACATAACCTACCTATTTAAAATAAAAATACATAAAATTTCCTACAAGTTTCATGATTTAGGTTTTTTCTCCAACCAACCGTTCAGGCTCAAGAGCTAGTTGAAAATTTGCCTATTTTGTCTGACTCCGCAAAAATTCACTTTTTCAGCTCCAAGATTCAAATTTATTATTAAAGGCTGTCAATTAGTGAATTTCTCCTAGGCGAGTATTAAGTTGAATACAATGTAGACTGGTTTCATTTGTTATACCATCTCCAGTACTAAAAAAAAGTTGATAGTTATATGCAAAAAACCGCTAAAAACGAGATTATTTACCTTTTTTTTGCATTTTTTACAATGTTCCAACACGAAATTTTGTTAACAAACTTCAGATTATTCGGATTCAGCACACCAAAAAAAATATAGGATGGAAAAAATCAAAACTACCCCAAAATTTTCCGGGTAAAAACACAATTTAACTGGACTAAAAATCGATCTGACTCACTTCTCCAACATTTAATGGAAATAAAATCATTTTTTATCTTAATTTACCATATAGTCAAAATCTTGATTAAAATATTAAAAGTTGATATCGGGAAATAAGGACTATATTTTTTATGCAAATAATTTATATTTTATTGCCAACGTTTCATCAACTTTGTTGACTTCTTCAGGGCTCAAATAGCTATCTTCTTTGGATATTTGTCATTTTTATCATTCTTTCTTAGTAAACATAGCAAGGCAAATCATTGACATCAATCAGATTGAAGATATTTTAAAAGTTTTAAAAAATTTTCATTCTGATTGATGTATGGTAAATGACTTGCCTTGCCATGTTTACTAAGATAGAATTATAAAAATGACAAATATGCAAAGAAGTTAGCTATTTGAGCCCTGAAGAAGTCAACAAAGTTGATGAAACGTGGGCAATAAAATATAAATTATTTGCATAAAAAAATACAGTCCTTATTTCCCGATATCAACTTTAATAATTTAAGCGATGGACATAACTAATCAAAATTGATTAAAATTTACCAAATATTTTTTTTTCATTTTCATTTGTCAATTTTTTCATTTTTACTTTTACGTTCATTTTTTCCTAGTCCTGAGGGGGGCTTCACTGATAGTTAGCGCCACTGACTCTGTGTTTATTTATTATTATTATTATTATTTATTTGTGGTTGAGATTAAATGACAATGGAGTTAAAAGATGAAGATGCGGGGTTTATTGACACTCGTGAGGAGATCTCAGGCATCCCTGGTGGGCTGCAGGAAGGCCGCGGGCGGAGCAGCAAGCATCGAACCCTGGTCTCGCAAAAAGCAAAACGACGAGGCCGCTGGCTTTCACTTGGCAGTGCAAACCGTATGGGTGTCGTGTTCTCTGTTATGTCTATGTGTGTTTGTGTGTGTTCGTTCCGGTGAGACGGTGTGCGTGGAGCCAGTCGAGTGAGCGCCAGTCTCAGTGCTGCCTAAGTCCTGGCCTGGTCTGGTCAGTTTGTGCAGGTGGTTCAGGTTGTCGGCGGTTGTTCTGCAGCAAGCAGCAGTGCGTGCGAGTGAGTTTGACGGCTAACAAAACAAGTGACTGACTCTCTGTGCCCGGTTGGATGTGACTGTCGTTAGATTTAGTAGTTTGGATACTGACCTCAGCTGAGTGCTTGCTGCAAGGGTGAGTCAAACCATTCCTAATTAATTCACCCCAAGAGAAGAGAAGTTGCGGAAGTCCCGGTGTAATCTAATTTGTGAACCTACCCCAAAAGTAAACAAACTTTTGGAGACTTTAACTCTCTTCCGGCTTCCAATTTATAATTTTAGACTTGCCTAGACTCCTGTTCAACCCCTGAATGTTCTCAATGTTCTATTACTCTCGCTTTCCTTCTATTGTAATTAATTTTGACTTAGGTATAGTTTGGTCTTTATAAGCAGGGTGTTTCAAACCATTCCTAATTACTTAAGAATAATGAAGGTGTGGAATCAAATTTGTGAGTACACTCCAAAAGCACAAAAAATTGTATAAGAATCAAATCAGTTCATTCAACAATGTATTTACCTCAACAATTTTCACCATATTTTACAATCTTTAGCCCTTCACGGCTCTTAAAGGTGCACAACATCAAAGTCCATCCTTTCCTTTAAACAAATTTATTTTTTTCATGCACTGTCAAAACTTTAGGCGCTGAATCTTCTTATATATATGTAATAAATAATAATTAAGTAATAATAAATAGAAAAATATTGAGATTGCAGTTCTCTTTCAATTTCAATTTATTTGAATCTTATATTCTTCAATTTTTAAGGCTCGGTTTTATAAATGAGATTGACTCCGATCCAATCCTAGAAGTTCTATCCCTCCTAGTTCATTTTAAGGTGCAAGAGTCATTTGAGACTTAGGTATAGTTTGGTCTTTTTTACCACAGGGTGATTCAAACCATTCCTAATTTTTTTTTTTTTTTTTTTTTTTAATGCAATCGAATGCAAGAAGGGGTGCACCAGTAAAGATGTAGCCCCTATGGATCTCGAAAGACCCTTGCATTACCGAAGAGAAGGGAAAGTTGTTTAAGTGAGAGGGTGTAGACGTAGGTGTCTATGCACCCTGGTTTTGAAGGTTTGAAGATCATAGGTGCTGGGAAAGATAGAGGCTGGGAGAGAGTTCCAGTTCCTTGAAGTCATGGGGATATATGAATTCGCGAACGAAGTGGTCCGGCACTTTTCTAATTTGACCGCGAAAGAGTGTTGGGAGTCGGCAAAACGTGTGCTGCGTGCAAAGCATGCTTTGGGGGAATTATTGATTTTATCTCATCAGAGCACCTGCCGTGATAGTATCTATAGAAAAGGGAAAGGGCGGAGACATCTCTTCGATGAGCCAGCGAGTCGAGGAGTCGGTGAGGGTAGAATCGTCAATTAGCCTGACGGCTCGTTTCTGAATTGCATCAAGGGTAGCAAGAGAATATTTTGAGGCTCCTCTCCACAGATGAGAGCCGTATTCGAGACAGGGGCGGATTTGGGCCTTGTAGATGGTGAGAAGTTGTGGGGGTTTGTAAAATCGCTTGGACCTGAATAAGAAGCCAATCTTCCTTGCTGCAGATTTCGCCACAGAGGAGATGTGTCCTAATTACTTAGCCCCAAGAATAATGAAGGTGTGGAATCAAATTTCTGAGCATAATCCAAAAGCAGAAATAATTGTATAAGAATCAAACCAGTTCATTCAACTATGTGTTTACCTGAACAATATTCTTCATAATTTACAATCTTTAGCCCTTCAAGGCTCTTAAATGTGCACAACATCAAACTCCATCCTTTTCCTTAAACAAATTTGAACTTGTCTGTCAAAACTTTAGTCGCTGGACCTTCTTCTATAGAATAAATATTAATTAAGTAATAATGAATAAAAAATCTAGAGATTGCAGTTCTCTTTCTAATTCCAATTTATCTGAATCTTACATTCTTCAATTTGTAAGACCCGGTATTACAAATGAAATTGTCTCTGATTCAACCCTAGTTCATTTTAAGGTGCAAGAGTCATTTCTGACTTATGTCTATGTCGCACCTTCTTGAATCTTTACTATTAAAGAAAAACAAATAATTGTGTAAACTATTTAGAAAACTTACTACAGAGACTAGTAATGGTTTTGATTCTTGAAAAAATTTAATTTTTTCAAAATTTTAACATCATTTTGAGACTCAATAAACGTTACAATAATAAATTTTGTTTTAAAAAGAATATAGTACAAGGGCTGTATCAAATATATTATTAAATATTGTAGATTTATTGAGAATTAAACACGAATACGATATCGCAATCAGGAATATTTGCTATCCTTTGAGAAGTTCTTTTAATTAAAGTGCACTCAATGATGGATTTAGACTTAGGCCCGTGAGGCCCGGGCCTAAAATTTTAGGGGATCTAAAATATCAGAGGCTGCAAAATTTAAAGAACGATTAAAATTTAAAAATCGATTTGACTTAGTTTTGGTGTGATTGTATGAACAAATTTCAGTAAAGTATTTAAAATAATTATTAAATTCTTAAATAAAAATTTTCTAAAGAAGATTTGATTAAACACGCCATATTTCTAAAGCTGAATTATTTTCATATTATTAATAGATTATAAAAGTTCACATTTGTAAATCCGCCTCTGAGTGCATTAAACTTGATACATATACCTATCTGTGATTTTTATTTTATGGGGCTTAAGCTTACAATCTCTCTAAAGTCTCAACTATGATATAAAAGTAGTTTTTGTGTGATTATTTTTAATAAACTTTGGTTATTTGGTTACTTTTCTAGTGAAGAGGCGATACAGATCTCAACCAAACTCAAATTAGAATGTAAAATTGTAGGGAAATGAAATTTTAAATTCCAAATTTTGATTTGTAAGTTCTTCAATGAAATGCCAAGAATATCGCTCATTTACTGAATCAACAACATAACAAGAAAACTAGTAAAAGAATAAACTAATTGATGAAAATTATATGAAATAATTAATTGATAAAGCGAAGTAAGTGTGTAATTAAGTTTTAAATATTATTTTTAATAAAGTCATCTTCAGATTTAGATATTTATAAAATTAATCAAAATCAATCAAGAAATATATACATATATATATATATATATATATATATATATATATATATATATATATATATATATATATATATAAATTGATTTAAGTATTTACAATATTTCAATTACATGTTACAAAATAATTTTCATAACAGAAAAATAAATTAATCAGAATAGGTCTTTTTTGAATATTAAATTGAGAAAGTATTTATTTGAACCAAAATTAAGAAGTAAAATTAAAAATTTGTATTTTCTAAATTTTCGAAAAATTAACATTTTAAGTTTCAAAAATTATCTAAAACAGAATCTATATTTCACGTAGGTTAAAAAATAAGCTATAATGCTATTGCTTCCAGGATTCCAAGTTTTTTTTATGATAATAAAACTTGAGAAAGATGCGAGGTAGGTTTCACAAAAAAAGAAATAAAACAGGATTGAGTTTTGAATTCGATATATTTCGGGGGTGAGCCCATCTTCAGGAATCAGAGAAAACTAAATCGAATTCAAAACTCAATTTTGTTTTATTTCTTTTTTTGTGAAACCTACCTCGCAACATGCTCAAGTTTTATTATTATATTAAAATGTTTCACCTAGAACCAACACCTAACTCCTTAAAAGTTATTTCAAAGTTTTTAATTAGGAATCGGTCAAACTCCTGTCTTTTTGGTTATCTTTAAATTCAACTATTTGTGGGTCATAAACTACATTGTTTCATTTTTGAAGAAATATTAATAGTAAAGTAGTAGCTCTATTAGTAGCAACATTTTGATGATTGTTTGGTGATTGTATTTAACCCAGTAACTACGAGCATATCTTGCTCACGTTAAATATCAACCCGGATTTTCAGGTTCAATATCTTTTTAAGGGGAAGATATTTTTTTTTATTCAGTAAAGTTGGAGTGGAAGACCAGATTTTATTGATATTCTTCGACATAAAGAAATCAATTGTGTTAAGGCAGAATGGTGTAGGTTCTTGGTATTAAATAAAGTAAAGAAAATTTTTGAAAAATTGTTTTATGTGAAACCTACCTAGTATTTTATATTTTAAATTTTAAAAATTTTCTTTACTTTATGAAGAAATCACTATCTAAAACCATAGTAGAAGAAATCTAATAAGTATCTGTTTTCGTTTTTGGAAAACAAAATAATATAATATTCGTAGTTTCCATCAAATGTATTCCACACTATGTCTAAGGGGAAATTTTTATTTATTTATTTATTAAAAACATTATATCTTTAGGGCCATCTAGCCCATTTAATGTACAATTTTAGACCAATTTAATAACACAAAAATTACTTAATATAATACAAAAAACAAAATGAGAAAAATAAATAAAGTATATTATTCTGAAAAAATCGAATGAAAAACGTAATTTGTATTCGAATATTAAACGTTTAAAAAATCGCATATAATAATTTTATTGATATTCTTCGACGTAAAGAAATCACTATCTAAAGCCATAGTAGCAGAAATTTAATAAGTATCTGATTTTGTTTTTGGAAAACAAAATACCTATGTCTAAGGAAAAATAAAGTATATTATTCTGAGAAAATCGAATGAAAAACATAATTTTTATTCAAATATTATACGTTAAAAAATTTCATATTATTCTTATCCTGAGAATGTTATTCGTGTGTAATTTTGAGGATACTAATAATATTATTTTTCTGAGACCAATGGAGAAGGAAACCAAAAAAATAAAAAAATATTATTATAAAAAACTATGAAGTTTTTTGAATTTTTAAAACTGTAACAAATTTTTTTTGCAACAATCGACCCACCCTTGTAACAAATTCATCATAAGATTGCAATTTTTGTCTAAGGGGGATTTAACTTTTTTAAGGGTATGTACCTAACTTTTCATCGAAAATTCATGAAAAAAGCCCATTACAAAGTTTGAAACTGATCAAAAAATCCTTAATTTTGGGGCCTGTTTCGACATTCATATAAATTGTTTTTTGAAATTCCAGCTTCACTGTAAGTAATTTCTTCAATAATAAAAAAATTAAATTATTTCTTTTTAATTACTTGAAAGGATCATTTGGTCAAATCTGGAAATATCAAGAAAAGAAAGCTTTTTCATTAACCTTTCCCGAAGTACTCCTTGAAGTGGAATACCTGTTTTGCATTTTCAAGAGGGATGGATCCTTGAAGCATTTATTTAAATCTTGAGCTCTCGTCATTTCCAAACTGAGATCACTGCCACTTTTATTTACACACTCCTTTTTTCCTTTTCCTCTTTGATCAAACTCTTTTTATTATCGACTGTGGAATGCATTGGCCTTGGGAAATTTCAATTACTGGATAAATTTTTTTTGGAATATTTAATGTATGACTTGAGAAACAATGAGAGAATTATTAATTTATGTTTTTTTCAAAGTTACGATCTAAAATGACCTTACAAAGGCAAATATAAAATATATTTTAAAACGTAATTATTGATAAAGGCTTGTGATTAGAAATTGTATATATTTAGCATAAGTTAGATAATAGTAAGTTTTTGAGAGCGCTACGATTTAACAATTGATTCTATAGTTTTTGATCTGAGAAAATGAATATTCAAGCATTCCTATACCTATATGTAAGCATCATTTAGTTTTTGACATAGTGAAATTTTAAATAGTTTAATTTGTAAAAAATTTTATTAGTAGTGACTAGGGTTCGGATCGAAATGTACTAAAAACAGAAAAATATGCATTTAAAAAGGCCGAAATATGAACTAAAAATTTGCATTTTATAAGGAAATATGCACTTAAAATATGCATTATAAACCATAATATCTAGTGCTTGATCGATTTAAGCCGACTCAAGGAACGGGTAAAAGAAGAAATAGTCATTTTTGACATTTTCAGTTCCAAGAAAAAGAGTTTAAAATTAATGTTAAAGAAAATAAATTTAAAGAAATTTGGGTTTTTTTTTATATTTTTTTAGCATAACAGAACAACTGCGTGATTTATTTCTCTTTAAAAATTAAAGAAAATTTTAAAAAACAACTGCAAATTATTTAATATAAAATTAATGTGATCAAAGTTTATTTTTAAAAAGAAATTTAATATTTATTTATTTATTTTTGATTTTTTTAGAATAATTTTCATAAAAAATATCATTTTAATTTAAATAAATTTTAATTATTTCCTTAAATTTTCTCGATTTGTTTGACAGTGAGAGAGGGTGGAGGTGGGGGGTCAAAAAAAGGTTTGAAACCTGTGGCCTACCCTCTCTGTCTCTAAAATTTTCTTCAATTATTTTTCAAATTTGCCAACAAATCACACAAATATTCAAAATATAGCTTAAATCGCTAAATATGCAAAATATGCAATTAAACTCCAAAATATGCATTTATATACAAAATATGCACTTAAACTCCAAAATATGCTTTTATATGCAAAATAAGATTTCTCTAGGTGGGTCTTGATACCCTGAAACGCCCAGATACAAAAGATTAGAAGGATAGCAATCAAGGAAAAAAACATGAATTATATGGAAAATCCGAACCCTAGTAATGACTCAAGTGGTAAGAATTTTTTCATATCCAGAAGCTTTTCAGTATTTTCATACCCCTTTCTCGGACAAAATGAAATTATTTAATTAGTTATTCATTTAAATAATTCCATTTTTGGACCGAGAAAGAAATTGGAGAATACCGAAAAGCTTCAGCATGAAGAAAAATAAGCAAGTAATGAATTTTTTTTATAGTTGAGTTTTTTCATTGCATTTAGCGGGAATTTCATCAATTTTGGGAGCAGCAATTAATTTTATTACAACGGTAATCAACACGCGTCCTGCGGGTCTTAAATTAGAGCGAATACCATTGTTTGTTTGATCAGTAGCGATTACTGTCCTTTTACTATTACTTTCTTTACCAGTGGAAATTGGGGGTAGATGACCCCCTGTAGGGATCCCCTCCAGGTCCAATTGTTGAACACTCAATTTTGTATTAAAATACTGCGTCAAGAACAAAATAAATAAATAAATCATGGTAAAAAAATAATAAATTTTTAATTATAATAATTTCTTTTGTAATAAATTTCAATTCTGTATGCGAATACAATAATTTAATTAACAGAAAAGCCATTAATTTCCTGGTCGTGACAAAAAATACTGATGCAAGTGATTTTACGACAGTGATAGTATAGATACTTGCTAACTGGAAGGTCGCGAAAATGAGCCTTCATTATTTATTCAAAATTAATATTTATATTATTTATAAATATTACTATTTATTATTTTGATTAGTTATGTCCATCGATTAAATTATCAAAGTTGTTATCGGGAAATAAGGACTATACAAGTAATTTATATTTTATTGCCAACGTTTCATCAACTTTGTTGACTTCTTCAGGCCTCAAATTGTTAACTTCTCTGCATATTTGTCATTTTTATAATTCTTTCTTAGTAAACATAGCAAGGCAAATCATTAACATCAATCTGATGGCAAATATGCAGTGAAGATCACTTTTTGAGCCCTGAAGAAGTCAACAAAGTTGATGAAACGTTGGCAATAATATATAAATTACTTGCATAAAAAATATAGTCCTTATTTCCCGATAACAATTTTAATAATTTCTATTTATCCCACACCTTAAAAATGTAATTTTCATTATAAGGATACTACCTACATACCTACTAATTAAAATTAATAAATAAATAAAATAATAAAATAGAATATAAGTAATTTTCAAGAAAGAATTTAAATTTTAAGGTAAAAAATCCATGATTTTAGTAGAAATATTTTTACATTGCATATCAAAGAGCTTCATCCCCTCAGGAGTTGAACCCGAGTACCTACTAACACGCTTGCGAACTAAAAAGCCCGGCAAGTGTGTTAGTACTCGGGTTCAACTCCTGAGGGGATGAAGCCCTCTGATATGCAATTTAAAAATATTTCTACTAAAATCTTGGATTTTTTAACCTTAAAATTTAAATTCTTTCTTGATATATTTGGTTTATACAGTGAATTGTATTTTTGGAAAAAATTCATCTATTTTTCAAAAAAGTTAATAATATAATAAACCGAAGATTTTGGTAAGTACTTTTTGTAAGATTCTTTATTTAGAGAATCGATTGAAGCGATATATCTTTTAATGAATGTCATCATTAACTTTACTTGGCTAGCGAATCAATATAGAATTTTGTCAATTAACTCCCTAAAGTGATTTTTTCTTGTCCATGTAGAAATAAGCATACAAATTTAATTTTTGACAGGTGACAAGTTTAATTCTGGTTGATTAGATTGAGTCTAGAAGAAAATAATCAAAATTAATATGATCTTGATATTTATAAAAAAGACGTTACTTTTATAATTGGTTGCCTTTCATTTTCGATTACGATTCAATATTATATAATTTATTAAATCAGAAATGCGGTTTATAGTCTCACATTTTTTCAATTACTATAATTAGAAATTTCTCAAGAATAAGGAAATAATAAAATTAATATTTATTCAATGAAACGTTTCAGTTTTTGCCTGTTTTCAAGAAAATGAAAGATAATTGTGAGAATCATCTAAAATTTGGTATTATTTAAAATCTGTGCCGGTTTGTAGAGAATTTAATTATTTATAAAACCTATTTATTTAAAATTCAAAACTAAGTAAAAAAATGAAAAAATATTCATTTCTATGTAAATTGAATGGACAAGACGACCCCTTTATGCTTCAGACTTGGAATTTTGATATAGTGAAGCTTTTAAGGAGGATTTTTTTAAAATGAAAATCTAATTCTTAAAAAAGCTAAAAAATAACGAATTTATTTGACACACTATAATATATAATATGTGTTAATAATTCAATCTATATCTATCTTGGCAAGGGCTTCAATAAGCACTAAGGGAATTATAACAAATTTTCTAATTTCAACATAAAATTAAAATTTTTTAAAATATAAATTACTAAAATTATTGATAAAAAATACTTGGTAGGTTTCACATTAAGATATAAAAATAAAACGAATTTATTTTTTATATCTTAATGTGAAACCTACCAAGTATTTTTTATCCAATAATTTTAAAAAATGTTTCACCAAGTACCAACACCAAATTCCTTAAAAACTATAAATTACTAGGTAAGTTTCAGAAATAAATTTATTTGTGAAACCTATTTTATTTTGAATTATAGCTGTGAAGACTTTGTATTAAATATACTGTTGTCCGCTTTGATTAATTCTTATAAATATAATTATTTTGATTAGTTATGTCCATCGATTAAATTATTAAAGTTGTTATCAGGAAATAGGGACTGTATTTTTATGCAGATAATTTATATTTTATTGACAAAGTTTCGTCAACTTTGTTGACTTCTTCAGGGCTCAAATAGCTAACTTTCCTGCATATTTGTCATTTTTATAATTATTCTTTCTTAGTAAACATATCAAGGCAAGTCATTAACATCAATCAGCTTGATTTTTTTTAATAATTTTCTATGTGATTGATGTTGATGACTTGCCTTGATATGTTTACTAAGAAAGAATAATTATAAAAATGACAAATATGCAGGGAAGTTAATGATTTGAGCCTTGAAGAGGTCAACAAAGTTGACGAAACGTTGGCAATAAAATATAAATTATCTGCATAAAAAATACAGTCCTTATTTCTCGATAACAACTTTAATAATAAATATTATTGTAGATGTTGAAATTGGAGGTATTGGAGGACAGGACAGGACAGGTCCACTGCTTCCAATTTCAACATCTACAATAATTATTTACCTATATATATTATATATTTATTTATTTCTAATTTTAAAATACTAAATAATAAATAATTTTAAAAATCGGATATGGTGTACTGAGTACAGCCCTCTCAACTTCTTCCCTTATATAGGCGGATGTTATATAAAATTTTATTTTAATTTTAAAGGTAATTTTGCCACGAAGACAATTTGTATCATTGTCCATAGGCATTCAAAATTTTTAATTTCTTTAGTATTGCTTTTTATGCCTTAGAAATAGCAACTTTTTTTTCTTTTTTAATTTGAAAATTTCCATTGATAAAGGGAGTAATTCTCCCGAAACGTGTGGGTTTGATTAAACGTTTGAAGATTGATTTTATTATAAAAGAATTGTACATATTTATTTTAAAATTTAATCTGAATCTTTTTTACTTTACCATACAGGGTATGGTCAAGTATTGTAATCGTGCATGACAAAAAGTGTGTTTTTTGCTTCTTTTTTTCAAAATATCTAAAAAACAGCTGAAACTATTTTGATTAAAAAAATTTGGCGAAACCATTGCATTTCTGTCTACAAAAACGCCCTAATAAGTGAACATCGGAAAAAATTATATTTTTCCAGATAATAATTGTTTTGTCAAAATGTCTGTTAGTCTGTGCGTTACCAAATTTTTGTGGACGAACTATCTCAAAACTAGTGTGAATATCAAAACCAAATTTCACACGTAGTTTTGGTGCATTGAGATTAAGTGCTGATTAGATTTTGGTGCATATCGACGAAGGGGTTAAAAATTAAAAATCTAGGCCATTTGAGCAAACTCAACCAAATTTTGTATACATAAATAGTGGGCCTCAGAAAACTAAAAATGCAAAATCTAACCGCCTAAAATGGAGGGGGATGAAATCCTAGTCTCTTGTACCAAACTCAACCAAATGTTGTATACATAATCAGTGGATCCCCAGTAATCTAAAAATCCAAAAACTAACCCCCACCCTATATGATTTTAAATAATTTTATTAAATATTAAATATAAGAAAAGGGGCCAGGTTGCATGGTAAAGTGTATGTGGATGGCCATATCAGAACGTGCCAATTTATTTTGTAATATTGTTAATTATATTTTTTATAGGGGCCTCCACATCTCCCCTTATAGCCCTCCGATCCTCCCACTCAGGATCCGGTTGAGTGGCTCAGGGTGTGGCCACAGCAGAACGGTGTGAAACCTTAGTATGCTGCGACCAAGAATAAAATAATAATAATAATACAAATAAAAAAAGGGAATACCGCACGTCGTCCAAACAATAAAAATAAATAAATAAATTCACTGGGAAGAATAAATAAATAAATAATCAATTAAATAAAACAAAAAAATAAATAGAATATGTCACTGGGTTTAAAGAAATTGTTGTTTAAAAATAAATAATTTAAAAAACATTCAAATAAATAAGTAGACACAAGTTGCCATAGTCAATGAGTATATTATATTAATCACATACTAAACTAGTAAAACTATTCTAATAAATACAAATCTAAGTACCATACGCATGTTAACTTAAACTCGCATACACTTTCTTTTTTTATTTTTTTAATATTTGAAAAGGCGGATAATCGGGCAGGCGACTGGCTGGCCGTTGAGCAAACGCAATGTGCCTGTCGTGTTGTAATCCCCGTGAAAGGCCTGAGCAAATGTAGACCAAGCAAGGCAGACCAAGTGATTGGACTGAAGGCTAAACGATAATATAGAGAGAAGGTGTTATGTAAGCGAACCTTCGGCTTGGCTTTTATTTTTATTATTTTATTATTATCTCTTCCTTTCAGTTCCAATCAGCGTGGAAAAAATAAAGAGCAGCCAGCAGGCAGGTAGGCAACCTGTGTCATCTGGCAAGCCTTTCCAAATCATCGGGCAATGTTTCATCTTAGTACTCCTCTTAGAAAAAATTATAATGAAAAAAAAACAGAGCCATTTAAAAATATAACCAAACTTATCCAATATAAGATGTTTGATAACAACAAATAAAAAAAGTTCATTTCGAAACCGATGATACAGGACATATGGTTAAGTCCATTCTCGTACGTGTATTAAAGAGATGTGTGGTAGGGCTATCTATGTATCATCGATAGGGTTTCTTTTTTTTCAACCGGGGAAGGGGGGGGGATGATGAAACTTAAACTTAGTAGTACAGTAGAGCGTCGATAATCCGGATTAATTGTGACCGGGCCCTGTCCGGATTATCAAAATGTCCGAATTTTAAAAAAGAACCAAAAAATAAAACCGACTTCAAAAAAATTAAATGCAACAAATAAAATACACTAAAAGGTATAAAATAATTATTAACTTGTTTAGTTACAACTAAACTATGAAATATTAACATGAAATTACTTTTTGTACTCGGTGCCAATGCGATTCATAAAAGGTATATGTTTGGCACCGACTTAAAAAAGTAATTTCATGTTAATATTTCGTAGTTTAGTTGTAACTAAATAAGTTAATAATTATTTTATACCTTTTAGTGTATTTTATTTGTTGCATTTAATTTTTTTGAAGTCGGTTTTATTTTTTTCTTAAAAATTATTTTTATTTTTCTCTTTTTAGTGATGTTATTAATAGTGATCATAATGATGATCATAGTGATCATAGTGATCATATTGACCAAATTAATATGGCACCATCCCTAAGATACCCCCTTTCTAATAAAAAAAGAATCATCGAAATCGGTTCATAAACAAAGAAGTTAGGCATGAGCAAACCTAACAAAAAAGGTCTAATACCTAGGAAAAAATGGACCAATCGGAAGGTAGACTGAACCCAATGCAAATTTTTTTTTCAAAATCGGTTCACAATTGGCGGAGATATGAGGTAACATAGACACAAAAAAAAAAAAAAAATCAGTCGAATAGAGAACCTCCTCCTTTTTTGAAGTCGGTTAAAAAGGTCGTTTGAATTCATAACAAAAAGAAAACTTGCTAGAATCGTTAATAATTCACTTTCCATTAAATAATTGGAGGAGATAAATAAAACTATTAATTAATATGAACTTATATATAATTTATAATGTATTTTAATAACGCTTTTGTTTGACAAATATGTATGTAGGTATGTATTCAGTTCAACTTTTTTTTTAGTTGGAATTGAATCCGGATTATTGACACCGACGGTCCGGATTATCGACGCTCTACTGTACTTATATTTAAAAAGATATTCATTTATATAAAGGTATAATAATTAGTGTTGGTTTGCATCAATCAGAGACCATGTTATTTGATTTACTCTTAACAATCAATACCTCTGCTTGTCTCGGCAAGAAAATTTTTTAAGCGAATGTAGGAAATATTAAATATTGTTTGAAATGAAAATCTTGATTATCCTACAAATTATCTTAGAGGTAGAGATTACCTTCAAAGTTTCAAATAATAAATAATAACAATTGAGTGGATATTGATGAGGCAGTCCAAAAAAGAAGATAATTTATACTATCTTTTGATTCATAAACCGACCTTTCGGAACCTATTCCCTCCTTCTTCAGGGTTTTCCTTCGGTGACTTTTCAAACCCCTGAAGAAGAAGGAATAGCCTCCGAAACGTCGGTTTATGAATAAAATGATAGTATAAATTATCTTCTTTTTTGGACTGCCTCATCAATATCCTCTCAATTCACTTATCAGTGCGTCTCCAAAAATTACTTCAATCTTAATAATAACAATGTTTAAGAAGAAGAATTTATTTCCAAATAAATTGAAATTTTTTTCATTTTTCTACTCGAGAATAAATTTAAATTGGGAATTTATAATGTAATCAAATTGTATGAGGTTGTGTGTCAGAAGAACTGTCAACCCCTAAGAACTTAGTACTTGGATTCGATTCCCGAGAAGGCTGCAGCGAGTCATTTTAACATATAACCAAACTTATCTGTGATAATCTTTGTAAATGCCTATTTTGGTAAAAAATTATAATTAATTATATAAATGTAAAATTTAACACCGACCGTTTTGATATTTTGAATACTTTTTAAATTTGATAGATTTATGGACTTGAGATAACATCCGAAGGTGGTTGAAAATTATGAAATGAATGGGTTTTACATTAAACAAAGATACAAAGTCAAATGATTCTCCAGGATATATATACTTAAGAAACCAGAATAAAAAAAATATTATTTTCATTTGAAAAAATAAAAAGAACATAAATACCTGACATAATACATCATTCGAATGTCCAGGATCTGTCTTTCTCTGAAAATCAGGAACCATTCTGTTAAGAAATATAGGCAGACTCGGTTTTTCCCAGGTGACATGTTGAACAACAAATATCCTTGGGATTTTTGCTGTCAAAAATCAAATATATTGGAATATAAGAAATAATTATTAGTTAATAGAGTAAAGGGTGTGTAGTTTCACTGTGAAACTACACACCCTTTACTCTATTAACTAACATCATGTTTCACCTAAAACCTACACCACTTTCCATAAGTAAAAATAAATAATTATTATTTATACTAAATCCGGTTTCCAACTATTAAGGGCATCGATTCATTCCACCTATAAGATACAAATTGAAATTAACTTCTTTTTTTTCATCTCTGAAATAGAAGCCCTCAAAATGTCAGGTACCAAGTACCTGCCTGATCGCAATACTTCACATTACTATATTTTATAGAATGTAAATGTGAAAGTAAAAAGAAAAAAACATTTTTTTTGGACTGGGAAAAAACAAAATTACAGGGAAGATATCAAAATTATGGGCTAGAGCGATAAAGGTAATTATTTGAAAGGGAAAATGGAAAGGAAAAATTTTAAAATTCAAAATGCACTAGAATGCTTAATTATAGAAAAATTTGAACAGATGAGGTCTTATTTTCTAGGGATGCAACAGTCGCAAGAAACCAGAGAGGAACCGTCCAATATATTTTTATTAAATCAAAATTACGAGTGTGCCGCCTCAGCTTTTTGTTATTTTGGTTAAAATACTGATGATGATCAAACTAATAATAAAATACCATTGATACCATTGTTTTTTGATTATATTTAACGGAGAATTTCCGTCAGACTGCTAAATAGTCCCAAGAACGATTTTGACCGTGAAGTTTATAAGGAAAATGTGGTTCTAGAAATAAAGAAATGGAAGAGCAATTAGAAGGTCTGACGGAAAAGAACACAATCAATTTATTAAAAAAAATGAGAGAAGAAAGTGAGATAAATTATAGGGTGTAATGCAAAATTTAGAGTAAATATGGCATGTGTTAATATGAAATGTAATGCATAAATGTCAGTAATAAAAATAAAATCTAAATCATGAACCTTAGACAAAGACAACTATATAAATAAATAAATATAAAACAAAATATATTTCAGTTTGAAAGGGCAAAAATTCTTTAGAATAAAATAATTCATCGATAATCACAACGTTCCGGCTCCTAGTTATATAGGTGTTGACAAGTGGTTGTAAATTAGTTATTCAGACATTTAGAGAGTCGAGACAAGCCCGGCCGTTCATCCTGAGATTTACTCCCATCAAACGAAAATGTTTATTTTTTTAGAATGAGTATATTTTATTTTATTATCTAAGATCTACAAGCTTCACCGATCAACTATATTTAAAATCATAATAATATTTAAGATTTGGAAAAACGGGTTTCAAGGACGTTAACTGTATAAAATTTTACAATGATATTTTAATAATTTCCCATACACCACAAATAGCTGTATTTTAGTTGTTAAAAAGTTATTTTGTGTAGTATGGATCGGTTACCCAGATACCCTTCTTGCATTATTTTATCTACCTTAAATTTAATAGTGTTATTCTTCTTCTAGTGCCATACTCAATTCCAATTACTGTGTAGAGTATCCTCTCCATTGTAATTTTCCTGGGGAAGTTTCCCATTCCCTTCTCTTGAAGAAATTAGTTTGTAGGGACCGTGCGTTAAACATAGAGGTAGCACTCCTGCCGAAGATAGCGCTCTCTTGTGTTTATTTATTCAAATAATTTGGGGGAATTGGGGAAAATATTCTATTTGTAGTATATATCATAAATAAACGAGTGCACGGAGCCTAGGGAGCAGTGAGCAAGTTTCTTTGTTTTGGACGTTTAATAAATCATCCCCTAAAGCTTACATTTTCGTCGCCAGTTGGCGCTAAAGTCGTGACGCACGGTCCCTAAATCCGGTCAAATGTAATATTGTTATTATAAGAGGTAAAATAACAAGATTTTTTCTATGTTATTTACAATTAAAGTTAGTTATTATTATTAATAACTAAATATTTAATTCCAGAATGTGGTTAAAAAAACTTAACAAACAAGTTTATTTAACCTTGATTAAGAAATATTTAAATTCAATCTGCTCTGCAAATATAATAAAAATTGGGATTTTAGTAAACTAGCTCCAGAGGCGAGTAGCCAGATTTTGATTGAAGATAAAGTAATTAATTTATATTAAATAAATTACATGAAAAAAAAATAATAATAAATGATAAATTGTTAATGCATTCTATAATGGAAATTCGTCTCTTGTTTTGGGGATAAAATTGTATTTATCTTTTTCAAAATAAGAAGTCCCTACCTTTAAGAAATCAGCTTTCTATTAGTCGTAGAATTAGTTCAAGGCTTTGGAATAATCTGGGTAGAAAACGACATAAACTAGAACTAAAAATAACGATGATTATCAAGAAAATTGAATTTAATCTAACACAATAAACGTCTAATATCGAAATTGCTTTGCAGAAATAAGTATGATTATCGTCTTTGTTGTTCCAATCTTTATTGCATTTTCACTTCTTGATTTTACTACCAGCATATTATTTATTGAAACAAATGCGAAAATGATTGCATATTGATTCGATTGCATTTTCAATTGTGCAATTTCTTTTTCCAAATCGACCCAACTCATCTTCATCCACTTGGATTTTCATTTTTAACCTTGGCAATCGAAAATTGTTTCCAATAAACGCTCGGTTTTTTCTCCGTATCGTGTTCCATTCATAAACCGTTCTCCTTTCGACTAATAAGGGATTATTCCACCTTGAATTTTTTTTTTTTTTTTTTAATACACCTCATCTCATCTCACTGAATAGCCTGGGGTTATGACCGGCCAAAGCAAAGCCATCCACAAATTCTATTCTCACTTCAAAATCGCTTTCTTTCTTAGAATGGTTGATTTTTTTTTAATAAATTGATTGAGATTAATTAAAGGTAATCCGGAATTACCGGAAGAAGAAAAAAACTATATTAAATTTTTAATTTCACTTTTCGAAAGATAAAAAGACTTTTTCCCGTGAGTCACAAAGTTGTTTTATACATAAGGAATAAATCTAAGAGTGTGATTTCTTAAAGGACAATCAATGAGGTTGTCCTCTACTTGATACAAATATACAAATTCATATCAAGAATGCCGTTGATAGTGTTTAAAGGGCCCATGCTAGGTGTTAATTTGGACCCTTATATACTTCTTACTTTACCATACAGGGTATGGTCAAGAATTGTAATCGTGCATGAAAAAAGTGGTTTGTTTGCTTCGTTTTTTCGAAATATCTCAAAAACAGCTAAAACAATTTTGATTAAAAAAACTGAGCAAAACTATGGCATTTCGATCTACAAAAAAGCCCTAATAAGTGAACATCGAAAAAATTATATTTTTCGAGAAAATAACTGTTTTGTCAAAATGTTTGTTTGTCTGTTTGTCTGTTTTTTTGTGGACGAGCTAGCTCAAAAACTAGTGTGAATATCAAACTAAATTTCACACGAATTTTGGTGCATATCGACCCAAAATTAAGGGGGGCTAAAAATTAAAAATCTAGGCAATTTTAGCAAACTCAACCAAATTTTGTATACATAATCCGTGGGCCCTCAGAAGTCTAAAAATGTATAGGTGGTTTTGGGAGGGGGGGCGAACCCACCCCCCAAGGGCAGGACTTGTGGGATGAGTAACAGCAACGACAAACCGTTTCTTAGACAAACTAACCATAATTAAAATATTTCATATGTTTAATCAAGAATTGTTTTTTTTTTCAATTTCTTGAAGTATCTATTTGTTTTAATAAAAAAAAATTCCACTAGATATTTTGCTTTTTTTTTAAATGTTTTTCTTGCAACTGAAAATGCCAAAAAATAATTCCTCTAAAAGTGCTACGTTTCTTAAGTGGGTTATTGACTATCACATATATAAACGTTTTCAGATTGTTTTTTATAAAAGATTTCTATTTATGAATAAGTATATATATAAAAAGATAATAGAGAGAGAATAAAAATTTTAATTTATAATAATAATAATAATCAATCTATAAAATATTCTATCTCGTCTTTTATTATATCTATTAGAGGTATCTATTATTAGTCTCTGATGTCTGAGAAAGGGTTCATTACGTATTCCCATAGGCATATATGCAGTCGGAACAATCCGTTTCATATTCATAGATAAAAAAAAGGTTGTTGTTGATTTGTTAATAGTGGAATGTTGGCAGTGATGGCTGATATCTTACTCTATTTAAACGGGTTGCGAAAGGGGGACTAGGGTTAGTGCCGCCCACGCGCCCACTCGCGAGGTCATCCACCTGGAGGCTCCAGCCGCATCTTCTGGCTTTTTTGGATCGGAATTCTCTCATCTCGCAGACAAAGGAACAGTTCGAGCACCGCTCCCCGGTTGTTTATAAGCATTCCAGACGCACGCAGGTGCAGGCCAGGTTCAGCCATTCGATGCAACCAGTCTGCATAATATTTCAGATTGTTCGAATTTTTTTTTTTTTATTTTTTTTATTCAATCTGATAGTAGAAATGTCGTTTTTCGTCAGTGAATTGGTATTAATAGAATTTTTCGCTTTAATCAAAGCCCAACGACATGGTATTTAAAAATTACTTTCACTTTAAAATAAGAATTGAATGAAATCTCCGGAAATGGACTTTTTGAAATTATCTAATTAAAGTTGGAAGAAAAATAAATTTTTTAAGGCTATAGCTATACTTTTTTATTGTTAAGGATAAATAAATTGAATTGCTTCTTTCCAGTAATTTATTTTATTATTTAAATGGTTAATCTAAATATTGAGAGCGCTCTCGGCATCTCTTCCTCAGTGGAAACTGTGGGAGCACCCAATAGGCAAGTCAGTGAGTTATTATTAATTACAGATGTCAAAAGGTACTCACCCACTCCCCCACCAATGTGCCGACCCCATCAGTTTGTACAGAACATTGATAAAAGCTTGATTATAATATAAAGCTTTTATCAATGTTCTGTACAAACTGATGGAGTCAGCACATTGAGGGGGATGGGTGAGTACCTTTTGACATCTGTAATTAATAATAACTCACTGACTTGCCTATTGTGTGGTCCCACAGTTTCCACTGAGGAAGAGATGCCGAGAGGGCTCTCGAAATATTTGGATTAACCATTTGAATAATAAAATAAATTGCTGGAAAGAAGCAATTCAACTTATTTATCCTTAACAATAAAAAATTAATATATCCAGTACACACCAAGTCAGCGAAATTCTTATGAATATAGTTATACTATGTGAAAATATTGTTTCAGCAAAGGGTAGAAATGGCTTAGGGGTACAATTTATTTACACAAACATTAGGGTGCTCCTTATTTTGCATATTTTCGAATATTTACGGTGACAGGGGCTCATATGGTTAGAAATAAATAAATAAAATATCCACCAAGTTTCAAGTCTCTATCTCAATTTTAACCTAGTGCTACACAGCGATTAAGTTTCCCATCTAAATAACATGGGGTTTTTGGCATTGAACGATCAATTTCCGGCCAAAGTGATTGTTCAAAAAATTTGAAACTTTGTAGACTTTATTCTTATAATAGTAGCTATATTTTAGAATTTTTACAGATTTTTACCTATTACAATTTTGGAGTTACATTTAGATAAAATACTACTATATCTTAGTATTAGTAAGTTATAGAATCCAAAATTAAATAGCTAGAGATTTGTAAAAATTCTTAGGAATAGCTACTATTATAAGGATAAAATCTAGAAAGTTTCAAGTTTTTTGAACCATTACTTTGGCCGGAATAAAAAAATGATCGTTAAATGCCAAAAACCTCATGTTATTTAGTTAGATGGGAAACTTAATCGCTTTGTAGCACTGGGTTAAAATTGAGATAGAGACTTGACACTTGGGGATATTTTTTTATTTATTTCTAACCATATAAGCCCCTGTCAGCGTAAATATTCCAAATATACAAAATAAGGAGCACCCTAACAAACGTAATATGTATCTACTGATTTCAGCTCAACCACATTTACAACGCCGCCCAAAATAAAATAATAACGAATTGATTTTTTACTGATTTTCTGCAATTTTCATTTGAAATTTATTGAATTAGAAAGCTTATACTGTATGGAATTGTTCGTTTTAAAAATACAATCCTTTTGACACTAAAACGAACATCCTACGAAAAACTGTACCCGAAAAGATTTTGTTTTGCTGAGAGTAGCAGAGTTGTTGATTCATTTTCAGAATTTATTAAAGTTGTTTGTTGTTTGTTATTTTTATAAAAATGTATGTCTAAGAAAATTATATAAGTTTGTTTTGAACAGAATTTGAACCCTAAAGATCATGAGTTGTTGAGATCCGAAGAGCAATTTTTTTTACTCTCTGATTTTCAATAACAAAATGCAAATAAAAGAATTAATGGTTTATAATTAATGTGGGTAAAGTGAAAGTCATGTGATGTGCACTAAACAAGCTACGATATATATGTTATACGAGCTGCTCCAGGCGTGCCTTCGGCACGCCCTCTACAGCTCGGCCCTCCGGGCATGTGGCCCTGGCGGGCGGCGTCTCGGCATGTGATTATTAGGTCTGTAATATATATTTGTAATATTTTGCCCCCTCTTTTGCCCCCACGCACTCACTTTGGCTATTGATTTTTACAGCATACATTTTATATAGTCTTAAAAACTAACATTACAAAATTTGATCTATATCGGAGAGAGTATTAATTTTTGCCCCCACTCACATTTTAGGAGGTTGAAATTATTTTTTAGATATTTGCAAATATTTTTCGCCCCCATACAGTCAATTTTGATAGTTGATTTTTACATGAATAGTTTCTTAAAGTAATAAAGAATAACTCTACACAATTTGATCAAGATCGGAGAGAGTTTTAATTTTTGCCCCCACTCACACTTTGGATAGTTGAGGGGGGGAGTCGGATTACAAAAAATTGGAAATTATTTTTTAGATATTTGCAAATAAATAATCCACAGTTTTCTAAAGAGTAAATGTACTAAAAAGCTAAAAATTTCTAGAATTTGCCCCCCCCCCCCCCTTCGTCCCCATACAGTCAATTTTTATAGTTGGTTTTTTCTGGAATAGTTTCTTAAATTAATAAAGAATAACTCTACAAAATTTGATCGAGTTTTAATTTTTGCCCCCACTCACATTTTGGATAGTTGGGAGTCGAATTTCAAAAGATCCTGAAATCACTTTTCAGATATTTGTATTTAGAATTTTATTAAGTAAAAATCAATTAGATATCTTATCGTTCTTAATTGAAAATGCATAATTAGTATAAACACATTGCAAATATATTTTGCCCCTTTTGACCCTTTTAGGAGTCGAATTTTAAAAAATCCTGAAATTTCTTTTTAGATATTTTAATTTAGTATTTTTATAAGTAAAAAGCAAGTAGATATTTTATCGTCCTTAATAGATATCGCATAATCAGTGAAAACAAACTTTGCCCCCTTTGGCCCCCTTAGGGGTCGAATTTCAAAAAATCCTTTCTTAGTGAGCCCATATGTCAAAAATGTAATATCCTCTCCAAATTTCATGTTTCTATGTCCACTGGCTGTTTTGATCATGAGTGAGTGAGTGTATCGGGCAAAGAATTTTATTTATTATATAGATTATTTTTTTAAATCAATCTGATATTAGACATGCTGCCACATTTGTCTTTGAATTAATCGGATTTTTCGCTTAAACCACAAGTCAACGACACGGTATTTAATTTTTAAATATATAACTATAATAGTCAGTTTCACGCGAGTTTGGAACAGTTTCTTTGCAAAGATTCCTATCTCGTAAAATTTCAAGGTTGATAAATTTAAAAAAATGTATATTAAATCAAACAGCTTGTCCTTTTCTGACCTAATATTTAAAATTCTTTCTCACTATACTAAATTCATAGAATAAGTTAATTATCACTAAACTTTTTTGTGAATAACTATGTAAATGAATCTATTTTTAATTTTTTTATAAACAATAACAGAATATATGTTGAAAATTCGATTCTTTAAAAGGAACCGTGCGTTAAACATAGAAGCAGCACTACTACCAAAGGTAGCGCTCTCTTGTGTTTATTTATTCAAATAATTTGGGAAAATTGGGGCAAATATTGTATTATAGTATATATCATAGATAAAAGAGTACACGGAACCTAGGGGGCCGGGAGCGAGTCTCTTTGTCTTGGACGATTAATAAATCATCCTCCAAAGCTTACATATTCGTCGCCAGTTGGCGCTAAAGTCGTGACGCACTGTCTCTATAGTCTGTACATTTTTTTCTTTAAATTTGCGAATTTTTTCTGATTTCTTCGAAATTCGAAAACTTCAATGCTTAATTACAGATTTCTAGTAAAACAAAATATTTTTACCTATAGGTATTATTTGTTTTAAAGAAAATCATTTTAAAATTTTCTTTTCTTTATATTTACAAAGAAATAAAAAGAGAGAAGATTTTTTTAATTTTATTGATTTATTCAGTTTTTTAACGAAAATATTCAATTTATATATTTTTTAATTTTAATACCCCGCCCTCAGAAATGTGATCAAATAGATTTTATTATAATTATAAACCAATATATCGTGTACCCAGGGCTGATGAGAGCTTACCCGGGTCGTGGGATTGAATCTTTTCAACTCTTTTTCACCTTTTTGATATCTATTTGTTTAAATAATATATTTTTTTTAATATATAAATATATTTCAACAGATTATTAATATCATCTAAAAATTAAAAATTCTACAAATAGAGTTTAAAATAATTTATTTCGCGAATGTCCTGGAACTTTTTCAATGGCCAAACCCTATGGGCAACAGCTTCCCTCTCAACGCTTACCTCAGTATAAAAATAATCGGGTAAAAAATAAATACAGTAGTCTCACTAATCCGACACTTCAATAGACCGGCACGTCCAATAATCCGGCAAACTCCACCCGCGATTTGGTATCCGTTTGTTACCCATATCGGGTGAAATTTATTTTATTTTATAGTGAAACCAAAGATTTAAGTATCTTTTTTAGGTGTCTTTTTTTGAAAAAAGATGTAAATTATTTGAAAAATCGACCCTGATCTAAAATATTTATAAATGAATTTATCTTTAAGGACCAATTATAGATTTTAGAGAAAATATTTTTACAATGCATATCAAAGAGGTTCGTCCCCTTAGGAATCGAACCCAAGCGCTAACTAAGCTTGCCGCTAGCCAAACCCTTAAGGGCCAGTTGTATGTCGGTTGGTAAACTCTTTTTAAACGTTGGCAAAGGGTAAAAGGCTGGGATAGCCAATCAGATGAAAGTGCCTGTCATCTGATTGGCAAGCACTTTCATCTGATTGGCCATCCCAGCCTTTTACCCTTTGCCAACGTTTAAAAAGAGTTTACCAACCGATATGCAACTGGCCTAAGGCCGGTTGTATGTCGCAAAGTAAATGCTTTTTACCACTAACCAAGGGTAGATGGTAAATGGAGGGGCTGGGATGGCCAATTAGATGACAGGCACTGAAAGTTCCTGTCATCTGATTGGCAGGAACTTTCAGTGCCTGTCATCTAATTGGCCATCCCAGCCCCTCCATTTACCATCTACCCTTGGTTAGTGGTAAAGCATTTACTTTGCGACCTACACCGGCCCTAAGAGTCTTAAGGGTTTGGCTAGCGGCCGGCAAGCTTAGCTAGCGCTTGGGTTCGATTCCTAAGGGGACGAACCTCTGATATGCATTGTAAAAATATTTTCTCTAAAATTTGTGATTGGTCCTTGAAGATGGATTCATTTATAAATTATTTTATTTTATTATGAATTTTTCTATACAATCCAGTAATCCGAACATTTCAATAATCCGGTACCTCCTAGTTTTGAATAGTGCCGGATTAGTGAGACTCTATTGTAATACTATTTTTTAATTGAGTTTTGGTTGATTTTTTCGGAATTTTCAAACCATTATGATATCGAATTTTTTTAATATTAATATTAACAGTTTGTTTCGATTCCTAGGGATTTCCTAAATATATCTTTAGAACCCTCGTGAATCAAAGACTTTTTGAGAACAGTTTTCTAATTAATTTTTTGACTGAAGGAAAACTTTTCCTGTACTGAAGATATTTTTCAAATAACATTTTGTTTTTTATAAAAAAAAAATTGTACGTATTGAATCGAACAAAAGTAAATTTGTTAAATCTTAAATTATGTCTAAAAATGTAACTTTTTCATTCAAAGCTTACACTGCAAGAATTCAATTAATAATAAAGTTAAAAAAAATTATTTGTGCGAAATGATAATTGCATTTTGCGGTTAGAAAGTGTTATTTAAAAAAATGTATTCATCCACTCTTTTTATTTAAATGTTTTTTTATTTTCTACTAATTTTTTTCAGTCCAAGCGTAAATTGTTCAACTTTTTCTTCTTTTATTAAAGCAGTGAAGGCAAATAATATGAAAAAATATTACAGCTCTTTAAATTACACGTAAAATGATAAAAAATTTATATTTATTTAGGTTCAGTAGAACCGGGACTAGCGCCTGTCAAAAAACAGCCTCCGGGATCACTTTTGAATATCCCTAAAAGTCGTACTTTTTTCGATTTTTCCCTATTTTGACCATAAAGGAGTACGTTTTCGACAAAGACGAATCTATACATTTTTAAACTAGATTGGATTTGCTACAATTTAAATGAAATTTCATTCTAATTGGATAATTGTAACATGAGGTTGAAGTTTTGAAAAAATGCAATTTTTTGCAAAAAATCGCAGTTTTTCCTTCATAAAATAAAAACCACTCATTCTAGAAACTTGATTCCCATCTCATTGTTTAGGAAATTTTGTTGACTTGAACTAAACGTTAGACCACTTTTTTGATAAACTCTTAGATTTATAGATATCCAGCATTTTCCGGCCATGACATCTATAAATCTAAGAATTTTAACAAAAAAGTGGTCCAACGTTTAGTTCAAGTCAACAAAATTTCCTAAACAATGAGATAGGAATCAAGTTTCTAGAATGAGTGGTTTTTATTTTATGAAGGAAAAACTACGATTTTTTGCAAAAAATTGCATTTTTCAAAACTTCAACCTCATGTTACAATTATCCAATTAGAATGAAATTTAATTTAAATTGTATCAAATTTAATCTAGTTTAAAAATGTATAGAGTCGGCTTTGTCGAAAACGTGCTCCTTCATGGTCAAAATGGGGAAAAATCGAAAAAAGTACGAGTTTTAGGGATATTCAAAAGTGATCCCGGGGGCTGTTTTTTGAGAGGCGCTAGTCCCGGTTCTACTGAACCTAAATAGATATAAATTTTTTATCATTTTACGTGTAATTTAAAGAGCTTTAATTTATCTAATAGATAAGCCGTTTTAGAGTTATTCAAGAAAAACTGAAAAAACTCCGAAATTTTCTCATTTTGAGGCGCGTAGAAAAATTTCCATAACACAGGTTTGAGGAAAAACTTAGGGTAGTAATATTGGAGTACCAATAAAGGTATTGCAGTAATAAAATCTTTACCGGGAATTATTTCCTGTTTATGCCATTTTTTCAAGTGATTTGCCTGGACTATAATAAGAAATTAAGTAAAATTACGAGGTAGATTTCACATAAAATAAAAAAAAATAAGTTTCATCTCGATACATTTCGGGTTACCAGCACATCTTCAGGAGTTAAAAAACGGGCTCGAAACCTGAAATATATCGAGATAAAAACTTATTTTTGTTTTATTTAATGTGAAACCTAGCTCGTAATTTTACTTAATTTCTTATTGTACAAGTTTTATTTTTATTTAATTGAATGTAATGGAAGGCAGCCCAGAGGTAGTGAGAAAAGAAAAAAATTAACACATATCAAATAAGGTGTAATTTATTGTAATCCTTCCTCCTTTCCTTTCAAACCGACGTTTCGGAGGATTTTTCCCTCCTTCTTCAGGGTTTCAAAGGGTCAATGAATGAAACAAATAAAATGTTTCCTTCTTCTCTCCACAGTAGTGTTCAAAAACTTTCTTCATTTTTAACAAAGGCATAGAATTACAATTTTTTTTTCCTCCTTTTATTTTTTGACAAGTGTGTTTTTGCAAAGACCGCCTCAAATTTTATATTCTCGCCGGCCAGGACCCCAGCCAAACTTTCCCCTTAACGCAAATGACCTGCAACCTTTGTCGGAAGTGAAGTGAATCCACCCACGCCAAGACCTCTCTACCTTCTACTGATGATGTCATCCACAGAAGAGAGAAAGAATTCCGAAAAGGATTGCAAATAAATTGATGTTGGAGATCGAAACGAAAGCGCAGGAAGGAACATCGAAGTTGCCCAAGAGCTCTATTCAAATTGCACTTCATGAATAATGAATAAGCTAATTAAAAATTGAATCCTGAATTACTTCATTGAACAATTGCAATGTGGAGGGGAATAAGAGAAAAAAATTCAAAAGTGGGGTAGACACACAAACACACGGACTGACACATTCCGATCAACTAATAATTATCTAAATTAAAACTTGTATTAAAATGAGATAAATTATTTATTTAAATAAGGCATGGGAATTAGGATACACCTCTATGGGGACCACTCATCTCAAGTGAACTAGATTTTCTTTTATTATTTTAATTACTATTTTTTTCTATTATTTAATTTAAATAAATACAAGTAGTACTATTTAACATTACTTGTATTTAAAATGAAAAAATAAGAAGTGATTAAAAGAATTAGCCTAATTTTAATGGTATAATTTTTCATTATGTGAAAATTATCATCTAAAGGAGTTCATCCCATAAAAGTCGTCAAACTAGATATCTATATTATGCATAAATATTCTACAAATGTAGATGTCAATTTGAATTCTTCTATGTATTTCAGAGGGATCAAGTTCCCGATGGAAATAGATTTAAATTTTATACAACCACTTTTTTTAATGATATAACATGGCTGTGCTTAAATTTAGAATCACGAAATTTTACAATGAATATTTAAATTGAGGGGTGAACCGCAATTGGAATTAGGTGTACACGTCTTTGGAAATATATGGAATTATTTTGGAATTTGCCCCTTCATATATTGTCTTTTACTTGGAAATGAAAGTGGAAGTGGAAGTAAGTGTACACGATATTAGGTCACGGTTCACCCCTCGATTTAAATATTTACCTCGATTCATATGTCAGGGGGTTCAGCTCACAGGGGCCTGGATTTCTAATTTTCGCACGAGGGGGTAAAAACAACCCTTCTGCAGGCACGTGGAGAGCTCTTACGAGCCCTGGGGCAAAATCAAACCAGCGGGACTCTCACTGTTGGGACAAATAAAAATACTAAATTTTTCAATTTGTAAAATATTTTATTATTTAACAAATAAATAAATCCATAACTTAATATGCTTTGTAACCTAATTTTGCTATTTTATATTTTTATTTATAATAAGTTAATAAGTAATCGATTTTATTAGTACAAAAATGTATTTAACAGTGGTAGTGCCGGGCCCCTTTCTGACCTGGGCCATGAGGTAACTATCCCCCTCTGACCCCCCCCCCCCCGTTCCGTCGAGCCAGCCCTTCTGACATATAATTAAAAAATAGTCCATTCATTTTCGGATATAATAGATGAGAACCTCTTGTGAATTTCTTAATAATATAGTTATTTATCAATTATTATTTAATCTATGATGTATAATATTATGATCAATAATACTCTTTGCTGTATGGAGTATGTGTTATTGAATTATTGAATACTGCCATGAATTCGTATCTGGGAAGTATATTTTCATTTTTTTACTTTGTTGTAAAAGTATTTATAGGTATACATTATAGTTAAGTTTTCTTTATTTTTATTTTAAGAATTGTATTAACCATTATTATCATTTGAATGGGAGTAGTTAGGGGGAGGAGCAAGGGGGCAGTGCCCCCTTACAAAACTCATTGCCCCCTCTAGAAAAATCGACAGTATTAAAGAAATATACTGGTTCACTGGATCACTTATGTATTTCTCATTAATTTATTTTATTACTTCCAAAATTTGTTAATTCTACTAAAAAGTTATTTGATCTCTAATCGATTTCCGAAATTGAAACCTGTAGTGGTTGTATCAGCTGGCCGGCTAATCCCCTAGGAAAACTCCCTAACTACGCCAATGATCGATCATTTGGTGTAATATTTTATGTGGAAAAAACATGATTGTATAATTCGAAGAGGGCTAATGGGGCTATAAGCCCTGCTCCGGTAATAAAATTATATTATCTTATTAAATACAATGAAGAATGCTACTGTTTAAGGATGCTAGTTAATAAGAATATGCCCTTGGCAGGGTGGGCCAATAATTGTAGAAAGACTGGGCCAATGACTGTAGTAGTTGGGTCCTTTTTAAAAAATGGTTACAGAATCTTACATTTTTTGGGGTGCTAGTTAATAAGAATATGCCCTTGGCAGGGTGGGCCAATAATTGTAGAAAGACTGGGCCAATGACTGTAGTAGTTGGGTCCTTTTTAAAAAATGGTTCCAGAATCTTACATTTTTTTTTATTTTGAGTCAAAAGATCAGTACTTTTAGCATTCATATAGAAATTTTTAAGTTGATTGTCTTTCGGGGCTTTCAGTAATTGAGTAAAAACAAGGTAAATTTGTTTAAGGGGGTTAATAGCTATGGACTTTACCCTATAGTATATTAGTACCTAGAGGCACCGAGCGATGCTCGGTAACTTCTTCCTTCAGTTAAAAGCTTTATTTTAATATTATTTTTAATTTATAATTCTGATAAAAATGTTGATTTTTATTTGAAAAATTAAAAAAAAATACAAAAATATATAATATTCGACCACTGTACCCCCCCCCCCCACCTCCACCCGCTCGACCCCACACTCGAAACCTCGAACTACCCCCGGATCCCCTACCACTGCACCCCACCTCCTGCACCTGTTTTGATTCAACCATATGATTCATTTTTATTCATCCAATTGCTAATAAATAAAACCTATCAAAATGGGTTATTTTTTCAGAAAATTGAGACCCGCTTATGCGAAATATAGGTATTTTTAAATAAATTCTTGATTATTTTTTATTCTATTAAATAAATAAAATTCTTTATAAAAACAATTATAAAACGTTTATTAATATTTCTAACGTTTAGGTTGAACAAAATATGTTAAAAGCCACATCACAATACTTCTTCAAGGCCTTTGAGAACAATGTATTAAGGCAACCCATTGTCTGCCTGGGCACAAAAGGAAAAGGGAAACCTTTTTTAAATCCCTAAGAATGGGATTTGTCTACCTGAGAATAATTAATTTGATTACGAAAAAAACCCATCAAAAACAATTTTGTCGAAGATGAGACCGTGACAGATCGAATTGTCAACCCCGAAACCCCCTAACCCGTGAATTTCATCAAAATCGGTAGGGCCGTTTTCAAAATACAACCAAGATACAAATATATAAATATACAATTTTTGCTCGTTTAATAAGAGTAGATATTGTGAACTTACGCTTAAATGAAGTGCTATAGAAGAATTCATAAAGGCGAAGGCGCGACAGATCTTAGTCTGGGGAAGTACCTGGAACAAACAATAAATTAATATTAGTAAAAGTGTGAAAAATATCTTTATTGTTCTGATACTGCAATAGAAGAATGAATTATTATGATATGTGCAATAAAGTGTGAACATTTGCTACTTTCGAAAATGTAAATTAATTTCCGTATTCTTATTCTAATACAATAATTATAGTCAACACTATTCTCTATTTTCTTCTCCTGTCAATAAGTTTGGGTAAAATAGCTATAGAGAACTCACATCCCATTCTTAATTCTTAGACAATTATATAAGTTCGTGGGATCCGATGAGCGTCTTTCTGAGAGTGAAAGCAAAACTGGCCTGTGAAGCAGAAGAGAGGGAACTTGCTTGCTTAGTTCGATCCCAAAACAAATCCAATTCGCCAAGGAAGCAGAAGTACCCGGAAGTCGGAACTAACAAATCACAACTATGTTAATAACAAAACAAAGCATTTAATCAGAGCCATTTGGACACGGCTTTCGTTGCAATGCAAGCGTTGCAAATGCAATTTGTAAATGGCTCGGAGGCAATTCTTTTCGGGTCGAATTAAAACGGTATAAAAATCAATTGAAATGTTGAAAATTTAATTTAAAAATGTTGTTTAAATTCAAACGATAATATAATTATTAATCGTTAGGCTATAAAAATATTGATATGCAATAAAAATCAAATAAATATAAATTGGAGGAAAAAGTGAAAACTTTGTAGATACTCAGTATACATTGCGTAAATATTAGTGACATGACATTTTTTGTCCGCGAACGGTTTGATTTAGAATTATAACACTTAGTATAAGGTGCAGCTTATTATTAAATTGAATTCTCAATTTCAGCTTATCAAAACATAGGTATCAGACAATAATTTAAATAAAGATTCGATTTTTTGAACAAAAACTTCGAAAATTAGAAAATCCATTATCAAATTAATTTTTCTTTTTGGAAATATAAACGTTTTGCCACAGTAACAAACATTTCTATGATCTAACGTTCTTGGGTTATTTTTGCTTTGCCGATCCAATACTTTTCTGCTTCGCATTGGGTAAAGTAAAAATAAATAAATGGCTTACGTCTTTTTTCGCAGGGTAGGCATACCCTTAACTAATCTGACTATTTGGTTGTCTAAATAAAAGGGGCTCGCATTATGCGTGGAATAGCTATGAAATGACCGGACTGCTGCTACTTAATTAAATTCAAGAGGATAATATTAAACTAAAATAAAAATTTGTAAAATAGGCCGGTCAAGTCCGAGTCGCCCTTGCACACCAAGAGTTCCGTACCTAATATATAAATATTACCTACTAGGTGAATGACCCGTCTGTCTGTGAATTCAAAACTTCGATCCACTTCGAAGCAGCAGAAAATAATTAATTATATCTTCCAAAATACTTGAGGTATCTAATTCGTTTTTATTTGTCATCCTTAAGAAGAGAATTAATTAAGTAACTTAATTTTTTTGACATGACATCATAATAAAATTTTAAATTATTGCCCTCTTCACGCCGGTCCCCCCCCCCCTCGTTTCGGCACTGAGGTATAATAAAATAATTTATAATCACACCCCCCCCCCCGCCCCCAGTTTCCTAGTATTTTTGTTTTAAAATTTTAGATTTTTAAATTATTTTTGAATTCCACAGTATTTATAATTTTAAAGACAAAGCACGGCCAATCAGAGAGATCACTTCGTCACAAAGGTCATTATAGGAACCGTGCGTCACGAATTTAGCGCCAACTGGCGACGAAAATGTAAGCTTGGGGGATGATTTATTAAACGTCCAAGACAAAGAGACCCCTCTACGCTCCGTGCACTCTTTTATCTATGATATATAGTATACTATAATACAATATTTGCCCCAATTCTCCTAAATTATTTGAATAAATATTATAAATACAAGAGAGTGCTACCTTCGGCAGTAGTGCTGCCTCTATGTTTAATGCACGCTCCCTATTATAATAGATTTTGGAGCCAATAAAACATTCAACCTTCCCTAAAATAAGTTTTCGACTGGGCAAAATGAATACATATAACTTGTAATTTTCAAGTTTGTAACTTATTCAGTTTACGAGCTACATTTCTCTGGCAGAATGACAGACAGAAAATGACATTGACTGAAAGGGCTCTGTTTATTTTTGAATGAAACCTTAAAAAAGTGAAGATATGTATATATAAATATGATAACAAAAATCTTTTTGTATTAAATAATGCATTTTCATTCTTTCGGATCAAGCAGGCGGAGGAGGTTTTTCGAAATTGTTGAATCATGTCCGACGATGAGCTCATCTGGGTGAAGCTTTGAAATTCCTCCATCAGAATGAATGGATTTCCATGAAACGACCGACCGTATCGCTAATGACAGGTGAGCTAAAGGAAGGGGGGATTAATCTCATGAACTAAACCTTCAACAAAAAGGTCGTTTGTCATTGGGTCTTTTCCTAAAAGGACTTCAATTGAAATTCTCTCACCTTTTCAGAATCAACAAATAAAATCATTTAGTATTAGAATAGAGCATTAGGTTTATTCATGGTCTTTCAAGCTCTTTTAATAAATCATTATGACATTTATAATATGAATGCATTATAAAATTTGCAAAAGGAAAAGATGCAGTAAAATTTAAAATTAATCATTTTATTTACAGTAATTAAAAACGTTTAGAGTAGACTTTTATTGGTGGTGGGTTAAATTTATTATTTTTTGCACTTTCACTAACCTACAGTAAAAGTGACAAGGCCAGAGTTAGAGAGGTGGCGATTATACCCCCACACAGAAATTTGAGAAATATAAAATATACTTATGTGATTTTTTTTTTAATTTATCTGAATTTTTTTTGGGAATAAAGCCTAGCTGGTTAGTTCCTAAAGGGAATTTTTAATTTCTATATGTATGTAAGTTTGTAGGTATATGTGGGAGTGTGTGTTAATTGATGTAGGGATTATAGGGACCGTGCGTCACGACTTTACCGCTAACTGGCGACAAAAATGTAAGCTTTAGGGGATGGTTTATTAAACGTCCAAGACAAAGAGACTCGCTAACGGCCCCCTAGGCCCCGTGCACTCTTTTATCTATGATATATACTACAATACAAATTTGCCCCAATTCCCCCAAATTATTTGAATAAATAAACATAAGAGAGCGCTACGTTCGGCAGTAGTGTTTCCTCTATGTATAACGCACGGTCCCTTAAGTCGGTTTTTTTTTGTTGAGCTGGGCTTCAATTCAAGCTTCCTGATCCGTGGGCATGGTCTCTACCCACTCTAACAACAATTGTGAAAAGCATACTGAACCTTGAAAAATATTTTTTTTTCATTCAATTTTTTTTCTTTAATAAATAAATATAATTTGAATTATATCCTATTTTTCGAAAATTGAACTTAACTCACAGGTAGGGTATTGAAAAATGACTTTATGAGAGAGGAAATAGTATTTTTTTTTATATTAAAAACTGGAAAGAAGAATCAATATATCTACAAGTCCCTGCAGACTTTTAATGCTTGACAAAAAATAAAATTAACATATAGGACATAATTATGATATTATATTATTGATTGATTGACGAGGAGAAGAAAATGAATAATTAAATCCTCCTGAGGGACTTTAGGTTTCATAAACTCCACTGTAGAAACATGCTTCAAATGATGAATCATGATTTCTTAAAAAAAATAAAAAAACGTAAAAACCCAAGACTAAAGTAAATTTCAAGTATTTTTATTGAATTTTAATATTCATTTCCAAGTACATTTCACTTTTCCTAAACATTTTTACAGCTTCTAAGAAATTTTGAAATGTTTAATTAACAGCTGTTACTTTCAATTTCAATTTTAAAACATATGCTTAACTAATCAGGCGATTATGTTAAACTAACCAACTCATTCAATTATGAGGAGTGTAGTTCTCCTAAAAAATAATAAAATAATAAACAATAATTGGATTTATTAAGAAGGAAAAATATATTGAAAAAAAAACTTTAAAAAAGATACCTTTATTTCAGAATGCAGTGGTAAAAATATTTTTTTTCCATTCTTAGCATTTTTTAATTTTAATAAAATTATGATTTTTCTTCAGTATTCGAAAAAAATTCTTTTTTTTTCTTTTTTTTTAATGATATTGATGTGATTATGAGGAGTGTGCTCTTCTACAGAAGGTGCATCCCCTAAAGGCCTGTATGGGATGGCCCCTTTATCGTGAAAAGAACAGAGTAGAAGGAAAGAAGCCGGGATCACGAGCCAAATCTCAGAAAGTTAGATACAATCCAATATCCAATTTACTAAGTTTTTAGGAGCTTCGACCAGTGGTAAATTTGATAAATTAGGTTTAAATTTATCTCCCACTTCTTTCGCCTTTCTACCCATAAGCCAATTTACGATACTACTTATTATTTTTTTTTAATTTGTCTCTACACCGGGGTCAAATTTTAGCCGGATGCCTCGAGTCGGATTCGAACCCGGGTCCACTTGGTTAGCAGGCTGGCACGCTAACCCCTAGCCTAATCCGACCCCCAGCAAAAATATATTGAAAAAAAAACTTTCAAAATGCAGTGGTAAAAATAAAAATATGATTTTTCTTCGAAAAAATTATATTTTCTATCAAACTAAAGCGACCACTATTTAATATTTTTGATCATGAAAGTACAGAAATTTCTTTAGTGCTGAAGAAAAATGTATTACCTATTTTATAATTAATTAATTTCTTGTTTTTTTTAATATAATTAATTAAGATTATTCCAAAACTTAAGTGACTTATGTAGTATTTAATTTTATAAATTTTAGGGTTTATTTGGTCAAACAAATTAAACAAATTGAGTTCAAATCATCTTCTAAAACCAGAGGCAAGTGTTTATAAATTATTTATTTATTTTTTGAAATTTATTGAAATATCCATGTTAAATTAAAAGTGAGTTATATGTAATGACAAATTCCAAATTTTGAACGAAATTTACTACTAAAGATGGTCAACCAATGGTGACCGAAACTGTCTAGTAGATAAATCTATGAAATAAATAGTGTGAATAGTTACTCTATTTATTTAATTTGTGGGGCTAAATAAACACCAAAATTTATATTATTTATTTATTTATTTCAGCTTGGTGGGGTTAGCTCAAATATTTTCATTCTAAGGGCCAGTGGTATGTCGGTTGGTAAAGTCTTTGTAAAAGTTGACAAAGGGTAAAACCTTAGATTTCACCTTGTGCCCGGCCGGATGGCCAATCAGATGAAAGTGCGAGTCAACTTCTACAAAGACTTTACCATCCGACATACAACTGGCCCTAAGATCACTTGTATATTTCCTGTATTTTTTGTTTATTTTAATAACTAACTTCACTAGAAACGCAACGGTTATACTTTTTAAGAGTAGGTATAATAGCATTGCCAATATAGTCAGAATTCTTGCGATTGATGAAATATTATATTCTCATCCCAAATTTCTAAGTTTGAATCGATACAAGTGGGTTGATTACGACATTTTTCCCAAACATAGAATCGTTTAAATCAAAGTTAAAACATGTCATGTAAAAAACTAATAGAAAATTATATAAACTTTTGCAAGCTAAAACGAACAGATGGTCTAGTCAATTTGTTTTCCTATTTGCCTCAGGGTTGTATTACGAAAACCAATCGTCTTTAAATCTATATATCTTAAAGGATCACATGTATGCATCCAAAAACCAATTCCAAACTTTGTTCATGGTATTAATATAAAATAGCTGATATATATTCAATATTTTATTTATGGATACGACGAAAAATTCTAAAGCACGTTTCAAAAGACCGGTTGAGTTGCATCATAAGCTACTCGATACATTTATATATCTGTATATACGAGAGAAAGAAAGAGAGAGGGATAAAATGATAGCTCAAATTATTTACTTTCACGTAGCACACACACACATACACACACATTCTTCTTGCATCATCGATAAATCTTAAGCCTCCGCGGAAGAAACGCATATCAATTGAGAAGGATTCCTTTGTAGACACAAGATGGCCATTAAGCTTTCAAACTTGGTATGGTTAATGTCCCATGGTCGTTGCAGCATCTTATTTATCTCAACACCACCATCTCTTTTTGTTTTCAGTTTCATATTTAATTATTATTATTTTTAATGGTGAATAGACAGACTGTTTCTCATTAAAAAAGAAGAAAAAAATTGGTTAATGGGATTTTTTGATTAAAATCTAGAAAAAAGAGGAAATACTAAGTAGATAGAGAAGATAGATATTTTTCTTCTTTTAAGTTTTTATTTTTTTTTCAACAAGCGATAAATAATAAAATTTCTTTATAAAAATTTTTATTTTAAAATTTTATTAATACCTACCTAATCTTATTAGATTAAACGAGGGATTATTGTATATATATATGGTACATATATATTGCAGTAAAAACGCGTTTCGCTTTCCAGAGGTACTCAAAAGTTTAATTTAAAAAAGATTTTAATTTTTTTTTATTTTTAAAAATATTAAAATTAATTTGAAATTAGATTCTTAACTAGCCCTCTTTTAAAATGATTTAAACAGGTCAATTTTGATATATTTTTTGACCGACTTTGAAAAAAAACGAGGTTATTTATCTTGGATATTTCTATGAGAAATAATAACTTAGGATTAAAACAAATAGATTTTTTATAGAGTACCTACCTAATACTCATGGGATATAAATAATTTCTTATTCAAAAAAACAAGTATTGGCATGCAAATTTCTCGTGTGAAATTGGGCTAAGGAGTTTAATAAAGAAACTTTTTAAAAATGAGAAAGGGAGTTAATGTTTCCTAAGAATATGATTCATTTTGCCCAATTCTATCAGTATTATAATTTTTGGGGTCCATGGAAGAATTATACTTAAAAAAGTTATGAATTAATTAATAAAATTATCATACTCATTTGACACAGATTGATTAAGTAAATACTCTAATAAATAAAATATAATTTTCATACTAAAAAAAGAAGGTCCCAAACAAGAGAAGAATTTTCATTATCATTTCGGATGTAATGGAAATTCGTCCTTTGAGTTTGAAGTCGAAACGTCAAAATCCAATTTATAATTATAATTTCACATCTCAATTATTCAATCCTTTATATTTCAATAATTGTTAGTTTTTTCAAATTATCTTTAATGTAATAAAATGTTAAGCATTTTTTTCTGAACAAAATGACACCTTAATTTTGAAAATCGGTTGACAATTAATCGAGTTATGATGGTATTTTTATTTTAATTAATGGGTTAGTCATTCTTGATCGGTTGAGATGAAATCGGCCATCATCGCAATTTCAATTCCATACACAACTTTGAAATTTTAAATATTTTAATTGTCCACTACTGCCATCTTACATCGATTTGTTCAACTCTATTGTCTAATTAATTTTTAAATATTTGAATCGGTGATTGAATCCACCATCTTCTAGATTTTATTTCATTTACTTAAGAATAACTAACCATACCTATGAGAATAAAAATACCGCCATAGCTCGGTTAATAATTAACCGATTTGAAAAAATAAGGTGTCATTTTGTTTATAAATAAATGATTCATATTTTATTAAAATAAGGTAATTTAATAAAAGTAACTATTATTGAAATATAATCAATTAAAAATTAACATGGCGAATTTTAAAATTTTTAAGCCTGTATTACCTGTAATTTTTCCTTTATTGGCGACAAATATTGTTAAAATTACTGAAAAATAAAACAAAGTTATGGGAGGCGATTTGTAAGACATTCTACATGGCTAAATAAGGCACTTTTAATTAAGTTATGCTTCGATGAGGCACTTACAGTAATGCTAAATACTTGATTGGAGCACAGAGTTTTTTTTTTAAGTTGTAATCAAAGTCGGACAACTAATAATCCCATCCCGAGACACTGCCCTGCTATGTTTATGTTTTGAATCAAGCAGTGGACAACCTCATTGATTTCTCGTTATGATATAAATTATTCTTGATTACTGATCTTAAGCTTGGTTCAAAACCCCGTTAACTTTAGAATTGATCCTTTTTCTATTAACGCGTCGCTTGCTCTGCATTCAGGCGCATATTGGTGATTAAAATTAACAAAAAATACTTTTGAAATAAAAAACATTAAGGAAAGAAAGTTGAAAAATCATTCAAGGACAACTAACGAACGAAGAAAATATATATAGTTACAATAATTGGTGAATGAATGAAATTAAAGCTTAAGTTTTTAAATAAAAAAAAACGAGCATTAACGGAATTAAATAGTATAACGTTATCTTAGGTGGAGAAGATCAATGAAAAAATAAAAATGGTGCGCCTCTAATTATATGTTAGTTTCTTTAACAGAGTTCTCGTCTCTCTATGATTTGTTTGATTATTATTTCTTTGATGAAATTGCAAAGTACCAATCGAAATAGATCACCAGCTTCCTCTCGTATTAATTATTTCAAGCCCTGGAGCAATTACTTCCATTCCAACAACCAACACCTGCACAGATTTTATCTTTTTAAGAAACCATATTTTAAAACTAAATGTTACTTTAATGAATGTGCTCGCTGTGTAAAGGAGAAGTCGTAAAAATCGTATGGCAGAATTAAGAGAGGTCGGTAAACGCCCCATGCATTCATTAACTAGGTTTTTTAGCTTTGCAAATATATTTACGGGGATATAATCTAACTCAGTGGTGGTCAAACTTTTACATACAATGCACTAATTTTTTAACATTCGAGTTCAGACCTTTTCTACATTCTTACGCTCATGGTTGGAGTTGGAAAATATGGGTAATATGGGCTTTGGGTATTTGAGAAATTTTGTCATGAAATACGCCACTACACTGAAAAAACAATTTATTTATAATAAATATATTGATAGAGTTGATAATTTTTAATTAGCTCTTATTTATTCCAAAGATATTTTATTAATAATCAAGATATATCGAAATCATTCCAAATATGACTAAATTTTTAGGTATTTAATCCAAATATATTATATACTTAAAATCTCAAAAATGTAAAATATTCAAATTTTTATTTTTCGAAAATGCACTTATTTGTCTTTAAAAATTTTGAAAATCTCAAAAATGTAAAATATTCAAATTTTATTTTTCGAAAATGCACTTATTTGTCTTTAAAAATTTTGAAAATCTCAAAAAATGTAAAATATTCAAATTTTATTTTTCGAAAATGCACTTATTTGTCTTTAAAAATTTTGAAAATCTTAAAAATGTAAAATATTCAAATTTTATTTTTCGAAAATGCACTTATTTGTCTTTAAAAATTTTGAAAATCTCAAAAATGTAAAATATTCAAATTTTATTTTTCGAAAATGCACTTATTTGTCTTTAAAAATTTTGAAAATCTTAAAAATGTAAAATATTCAAATTTTATTTTTCGAAAATGCACTTATTTGTCTTTAAAATTTTGAAAATCTTAATATTGTAAAATATTCAAATTTTATTTTTCAAAAATGTACTTACTGGTGCAGAGTGGCAAGAAAAAAGGAAAGCGTGGACGAATTTGGGAGAGGCCTATGCCCTAAGGGGCCTGGTACAATAACTAATTAACTATGTATATATTGTATATATTATGTAAGAAACCAAAAAAAGGCTATAAATAAATAAATAAATAAATATTATATACTTGAGTGATCTATTTTATTCTATTAGATATCTCTTAATATCTAATGAATGTCTTGTTTACATTTAAATATCCAACTATCAAATTTAACTATTTCACTATTTTACTCAAATAATAATATTTTCGTAATCTACTTGCTTGGTTCAAATAGCAGCATCTTAACTATTAATTTATCTAGAGTTGCTCCAAAAAATATGAGAAGACGTATATCATTTATTCATATTGATCAGAGATCGATTTCGCCTTAAATTAACTTCACCATCTATTCATATCAAATATAATTTCTTAACTAGGTATAAATATATCGTTTTTTCAGTGTAGAGTGGTCCTTATTTTGGATATTTTCGAATTTTTACACTGATTTTGGAGTTACAGCTAGATAAAATACTGCTATATCTTGGTGTTAGAAAGTAAAAGACTTCAAAATTATACTAGCTAAAAATCTGTAAAAATTCTGAAAGACAGCTACTATTATAAAGATAAAACTGCAGAGTTTCAAATTTTTTAAACCATTACTTTGGCCGGAATAAAATATTGATCGTTCAATGACAAAAACCCCATGTTATTTAGACTTGCATCGCTGTGCGCCAGAGGTTAAAATTGAGATAGGGATTTGAAACTGGGTGATATATCGGGGGGGGGGGGGGGGGTGAAAATCTAAGCCCTTGGACCAAACTCAACTAGAAGTGTATGGTAAAGTCAAGTAGATAGCCACATCAGAACTTGTCAATTTATTAATAATAAAGAAGATGCAAGAATACAATACTCATACAAGCTTACATTTGTTCAAACTTCCTAAAAAGAACTAGTGACTCGGGGGATATGTTGGAATCGAAAGTACTTTTGGAGCCCGTTCTTTAAAATAAAAAGCAACCATTCTAATAATTTTTTTGAATTTTTTAGTTTAATGGCGCTTCGACGATTCCAGGGCCATTAGCGTTTTTTTTGTTTTTTTTTTTTAATAAATATCAGAAATAAGAAATTTAACTTTTTTTGAAATTCTAATTATAAATCTTTCATTTAGATTAATTAGATCATTTTAGAAAACAAATTGATAAAATTACTCTTAAATTATACCCTATTATCTGTCATTATTTAATTTACTTTGATATTGGCATAAATATTATAATAATTGTTTTATTTATTTATTTCTAAAACTAATTTAATAGATTATTACAAAAGTTGCCTATTATATGTATACTCTAATTGCATAGTAATAATTTCTCTCATCTTATTAACATTATAAAAAGCCTGTTTTCATAAAATGGCTAATTAGCTAGTTTTTCCTTTTTTCAATGATATACATTCCTCTTGATTCAAAGAGATGGGGTTTTAACCGGAGTGGCTTTCTTTACTTTGTTAGAGTGAAAAGTTCTAGGATTTATTCAAGAGCGAAAAGGACTTAACAGGCGGGGGGTTATGAGTCTGGTTCAGCCCTTTAGAGATCCTATTAAACTATTTTCGAAAGAGAATAATAATACGTTTCGGGAAAAATAAAAAAAAATGTAGGTATATATATTTTTTTACCATTTTAAAAATCTTCGTAATTTTATAGTAATAGACTGTTTCTTGGAAATTTATACCAAAATTATAACCCCCAGGCTGTATTCTTTTATTCGACCGACGAAAATAATTATTTCCAAAATGAACTTCTACAAATGATATTAGGTATATTATAATATGTTAAATTGACTCTGAATCAATTTCTTTTAAGAAATTTCTATGATGCATCCTTTTGTCTTCAGAAAAGCAGCTTCCATATTAATAATAAGTATTATTAAATCCAGGTTGATGGGAGAATATGCAAAAACTTTATATTTGTATTTAATGATTAAAAAAATAGTTCTATTACTAATTATAGGTATAATGAGGCATGAAATATTTTTTTTTAATATTGGTTTTCCCAGGAGAGTATTTTTCCTTGCAGCCGAGAGCGATTTCAATATTATAGGGACCGTCTATTAAACATAAAAGCAGCACTACTGCCGAAGGTAGCGCTCTCTTGTGTTTTTTTATTCAAACAATTTGGGAGAATTGGGCAAATCTTGTATTATAGTATATATCATAGATAAAAGAGTGCACGAGCCTAGGGGGCCGTGAACGAGTCTCTTTGTTTTGGACGTTTAATAAATCATCCCACAAAGCTTACATTTTCGTCGCCAGTTGGCGCTAAAGTCGCGCCGCACGGTCCCTATAGTAATTTAGTAGTTGTCTCATGGTGTGTTTGAAATTACACAATATTTCTCAAGTTATTTTGATCCATGCTAACTTATTTACTTATGTCAGAATGTTAAGATAAATTCAAGCTATGTATGAATGGATAGAGAATTCATCAGATGTATAGAAAAACTAATCGGTAGCTCTACAGCTAAACCTTTTGCCAGACAGGTCTATTTACTTATTCCCTCGATTTTGTTTTCTTTTTTACCTATGCTAATTAAAAATGCAAGGACATAGAAAATTCATTCTGGTGTTACCATTTACAAATCGAGGAAATGATAAGATTTTAGGCTTTCCATCGGCATCGTCAGAACTTCCCGTTCAATAATGTACAAAAACAGAAAAATCAGATTACTAAATAGAGAGCTATTGAACTGTTGTAGCTAATAAGCTGTGTGTTTTATTTATTAATAAAATGAGGCTCTGTACCAAGTTTCAACTTCGTCGCAGCTAGTGTTTTTTATAATCATTAACCATAATAGAGACAGTTTAATTCTAAACATTATTTTAAGCATCTCAAAAAGAGCAATTAATCAATTAATGTTTTTCCTCTTTACAATTTTTATTTGAGTAAAACTCGTCTGGGGTTGTCTTTGATCTGCTTGAATTGGAAGACACATCTACCAGGCAGGGACTTGAAACCTTCTATCCGCACCTTTTTCGGAAAAATCATTCATTTTAATTGCCCCTTGAAACTTTTTGGTCAAACCGTTCGCTGAAGAAAAAATTGTCAATTCAATAAAATTTGTGGAATTAATCATACTGTTCTATTTTTTCACCAATTATTTTATTATAGTACCTATTTTAAAAACCCTAATTCATTTTCATTATTATGTCAAATAGAACGTGAGAGGATTAGTATTCTTCTCCCCTATAGTCCTAAAAAAATGATGACAGAAAAGTACAACATTAACAGTACAAAAGTACCGATAAAATTCAATAGTAGTCACGCGAAGTGAAGATTTACTGCCTCAGTTAGAATGCAACAAGTTTTTTTTTATTATAAAACGCCCAGGTGTCTAAAGAACTAATCTTCACTGCTTCACAATATCCTTAAGATTTAAGTAGATCTTATATCAGCCTGCTTGTTTGCATATATATAACAGCTACTAAAGCCCTTTCTAGTATAAAAGAAATAAGATGATATAGATAAGAAAAAAATCGAAAGAGGATAGAAAAACCCATATAAAGTTAGGGATTATAGCTGACGGAAAATAACATTCAACGCTTCACTGATCTAGTCTAAAGTAAAGGCAGGACAGGGTTGGAATTATTTAAGATTATAGGAGGAGCAATCACAGATATGTGATAAGATTGGGACTTACTACTTATATAAAAGAAGCTTTACCCCCAAGTTAAAAATTGAATGAAGAAAACAAAAAATGAGATTAAACGAATAGAATTCAGAATCTCATTTTAGAATCCCATTATTGTCATCCAGGACAAAAGAGGCGCTCATGGGATCCACTGAGAAAGAAATCATCTAGCTTACACTAATATAAATGTAAATCTAATTTAAAATATATTTTAAAACGTTACATCACTCGCATCCATAATAAATAACAAAACAGGAATAGTAGGAAAATGGGCCAGACGTTTTGTCGATTTATTTCGACTTCCTCAGGGGACCATCTTATCAAAAGAGAATTCCACTATGCGACGAAACATCTTTAATCTTTTTTATTATTTCTACAATACATTCTTGGCCTCAATTACTCAAAAATCTTGAACTTTTTCCCCCTTTTAACAATCAAAAAATTATAAAACTTTTATGTGGTTTTCAAACAGACATGGCATTTGCAAACTGGTCAATTTAATAAAAACTCTGTTTTTTTATTTATTGTCCAATTCCCTATTTATTTTAAATTTTATGTAATATTACTCAGGGCCGATTTAGGATCTATGACCCCCTAGGCTGGACCTGTAGCACGGGACCTACCTGGGAAAATATTTATTTTTAATTAACCTTCAAAAACCGCATTTTCAGCAAATATCCAATTAAAAACATAAAAATAAACGTGCATGACTCTTTATTGAAACCTTGTTAAATACATTTATGAGAAAAAAGTGTGGTGCGGTGCTTAAATCCGGCTCTGATATTACTATTATTCCAATATTTTAATATTAATAAAATACCGAAAACGACTTTCAAATATAAATTGGGGAAATAAATAAAAACTATTTGAAAACACGGTACGCTCTCTAAAATATTTGTGATTTAGAAATATTTATCAGGAAAGGTTTTTCGCTAGAAAGCCTAAACTTGGCAGAACAGTGCAGTTTATTAATATCAACATTTGTGCAGAATTCGAGCTCATTAGCAGTCACCAGCCAAATGTTTCTGGCAAGACCCAAAATCTAATCAGTTTTATTCGGTACGCCCGGCAGGCATGCGAAGCCTAGTAGAATCTACTATTGAATTCACGGGAAAACGTTCAAATTTTTTTGCTCATTGTGTTGAAAAATGTCTGGAACGTGAGGAAAATCATTGTCAACAATGATTTTTTTGTCACTGTGTCAGCATTGATGCTAAGAATTATAACTAGAAGAAAGTTCGTTTTTGTGTTAAATCATTTGTATTTACAATACGGAGAACTGTTTTGATTTTGGGCTTTCTAGCTTCAGATCTTCCGGTTAAAAAAAATGCAAAATTATTCAAAAAATATCATTTTTTAAACAATCGAACATGTATGATGCATTATTCACCATACTGCATATTGAGTCTTGAAAAAGTTTTGCTTTTTCTCCAATTTTGTTTTTAAATTACATGGATTTTTGCATTAAAAAGAACATTTTCAGAAATTCTGTTTTAAACTTATCATATCTATTGGATTCCAAACAAAGGGTCAGAAAATCATGCTCGAAAATAATTTTAGTTTTTAACCGACTTCATTTACATTTCAAAATACGAATAAGCAAAAAAATTAAAATTTAAAGCCAATTAAAAGTCCAGCCGCCTAGCAAGCTTAACCTCCTCACTCGAAATAAAATTTTAATTATGTGCCTGTTTATGAAAATTTTCACTTAATGAGAATCAATGAGATAATATTTCAATAAAAATTATCTTTTATGTATAGGTAAATCGAGAATATTGTGGAATCAAAGAAAATTTTGGTACTTGTGTATTAACGCCACCGCAGCTACAGATTTGGCGGTATTTATATTTCGCCAATCTACACCTAAAATTTTTGAGATAAATCATAAAATAGAATAAATCAGTTCCCTTCTGTCAAAAAACAACTTGAATAGGTTCGGTTTATGATCTCGGTTTGATTAGATAAAAAAATGCGTTCCCAAACAAACCTTGCAAACAACTTGAATAGGTTCGGTTTATGATCTCGGATCGATTAGATAAAAAATGCGTTCCAAACAAACCTTGCGGTGGCGTTAATGTACCTGCATTTTTAATCTAATCAAACCGAGATCATAAACTGAACCTATTCAAGTTGTTTGCAAGGTTTGTTTGGGAACGCATTTTTTATCTAATCAAACCGAGATCATAAACCGAACCTATTCAAGTTGTTTTTTGACAGAGGGGAGCTGTTTTATTCTATTTTATGATTTATCTCGAAAATTTTAGTTGTAGATTGGCGAAATTTAAAAACCCGCCAAATCTGTAGCTGCGGTGGCGTTAATACACAAGTACCAAAATTTTAGTTATCTCTCTATGCTTAGACAAATAAGTAGATAATAAAAAATTAATAGATTAAGGAAAATTGGTGAGAATTGATGATGGTAAAAAGCATTGGTTTTTTTGAACGGAAAGACCAGGAAGGTGTTGCGCCCTTGGCTAGGCTCCTTACCTTCTTAGCGGTGCTGGAGGCGCCCAGGCGTACATCCTGCCAACCCAAGGCACTAGGCCACCGAACAAGCGTTTCGCATACACCTAAACAAAAAGAGAACTAAGATTAACCAAAAGCACATTAACCATGCAATCGGATAAAATTTAACATAGGTTTATTAGGAAATAAACTGATCTGGCCACCCACATAACTTTGCCATCTTCAGTTTACAAAAAAACATAGAAACACTATTTCTCCAAGACAGATATATCTCAATACTAATCAGCACATCTAAATAAATAACGGCCAAAGCCAAGTAGTAAGTACCAAATAATAATATTATTTTATAATATTTTTGAACCCCTCTTTTTGGTCACTATCAATTTCACATAGATAGTGATTTTCATAAGGTCATATAGAGTGCATATGCGAAATTTTGTACAAATCGACCAAAGGGTCCCGGAGTAATATTGATACACTAACGACACTAGTTTTTTGCGCTAGAGCGTACATAAAATATATCTCGTAAAATATCATTATTTTGATCTTCACTCAGTAGGGTTTTTCTTGACCAAAACATCATGGTTTTGTTTAATTTTTTCTTATGAAAATACTTTGAGCTGTTTTTGAGATATTTCGAAAAAACGAAGCAAAAAAGCAACTTTTTTCATGCATGATTACACAATACTTGACCATTACCCTGTAAAGTAAAAACGTATTTATATATTGTATTTATTTGTAATCTAGTTTTACTAATGAATTAGGTACCTAGTCCTAGTTTATTTGTAGTCTTTTTCTTTTTTGCTTTCTCGGCATTAACCATTAGCCATTTTACGATACTATATGGACCGTGCGTTACGACTTTAGCGCCAACTGGGGACGAAAATGTAAGCTTTGGGGGATGATTTATTAAAGGTCCAAGACAAAGAGACTCGCTCAGGGCCCCCTAGGCTCCGTGCACTCTTTTATTTATGATATATACTATAATACAATATTTGCCACAATTCCCTCAAATTATTTGAATAAATAAATACAAGAGAGCGTTACCTTCGGCAGTAGTGCTGCCTCTATGTTTAACGCTTGATCCCTATATATTAATTAATTTTTTCTCAATTATATAGGGATCAGACTAAAACAGAGTCTTATTATCCGTTTGGTTAAAAAGACAATATTTTCTGCTATCAATTATGACGTAGGTATTAAAAAATTTCATCTACGCCGGGTGAATCAACAAATATTACATATATACCTAAGGACAACTTCGTTGATTTTTCCTTATAAATATTTTTTATTTACATACTGATGTTTCAATACTTTTATTCAATCTATATAATTAAAAATCTTGTAGTAGTTTCAACTATAGTAGTAGTAGTAAGGATGCGAGCAGCACGATTATGATTAGGTTGAATTTAAATATTATAACATCATACAATTATATTTTTTAGCTGGTCACCCAACCATAATTTAAAATCATATTGCTTTAAATAATAATTAGAAACACATCTCCTCGAAAAATATGAATTATGAGTATGAATGATAAAATATTTAATTTACTCCAAAATTTTCAATTTTTTTAGGGTACCGATCAAAAGTAAAACGGGACCTATTGGTGTCGCTACAATGTATGTATGTCTGTTTGTATGCCCGTCTATCAGATCATTGTAGCCTGTGAATTAAATAATATATAAATTTGAAGTTTTCAAGTATCATAAATTAATTCCTGTGAATCTATTGTAATAGACTGATGAAGAGGGCAAAGCCCTCGAAACTATAGTCTCGTTATAAATAAATAAAATTTATAATTCCAGCAGAAGACACACTCTTTTATTGTCTCCTTCAATTTTCAAGTATTTATTTTTCTCGAAATCAAATATCGTACTAAAATTTTAATCGAATGACTATTTTTGACAGTGTCGAATAAAAACTTATATTAATTAAGATTAAGGAATTAAGGTAAATAGATCTTTTAAAATGAATTCTATAATGGAAATTCTGTTCTTGTCTGAGACCACCTTGTTAAATCTGTTGATTTCGGACAATAAACTCGCTGGGAAAGAAAGTACAGCTTTTGTAGACGGAAGCATCGTGTTAAGGATCCATATGAGTGCACACTTATATGGGTCAAATAGTTGAAGCCAATTTTTCAAAAATGTTGTTGTTTTTTTGGTCTTTTAAATCATAGGGCAGACGAGAAATTCAATTAACCGGTTTTAAATGTTAACCTGAATAAAAAAATTTCCTATCGAAAATGTTTAAATTATTTTTTTTTAATTTAAAATCCAAAAAATTTACCGTAAGAATAATAATAGATATGTAATCCAAGTATCTATTTCTTCAAATACATAATGAAAAAAGAAATTAAATTCTGGTAATATGCAAATAATGTTTTGCATTTTTCAATTACTATCTTTGCTTTTAATATTCGTTATTATATATAATTCTAACGAACGAGATAATCACTTAAACAGACGCTTCTTCGAAAATGATAGGTTGTGTAACTTCACAAAGCGGTTGATGCTTGGACAAGGGAATTTTAAAATTTAGGCTAATACTTAAACTGAAGAAAACAAGAAAATTTAAATTATAAAAAAAATACAACTGATAAATTATAAAACGAATGATCCCGATTCTAACTGCGAATATTTCGCTAAAAAATTTTAATATTAAAAAAATGAGGCTACTTAAATCCACAACCTCCTCTTCTTTGAAATTATACCTTCCCAATTTCAACCCTTCAACATAGTCCACCTGAAACCAAAAACCCCAGAAATAAAAGAGTACTCCCAATAGCCTAATATAAAGTAAAATTTTACTGTAAACTGAAAACCAATAGAGTTTGATTTTTGAAAAGATTATGTTTTGTCGAGAATAGCGGAGAAGTTGATTCTTAAATATATAAAGAATATCAATATGTATATATTTTACCATACCCTGTATGGTAAAGTAAAAATTAAAATAAAATAAATAGAGAATTTGGACTTTGGTAGCTCAGAAATAAAACACGTCTATAAGCGACCACTTCTCAAGCTAGAATACACATAACAAATTAAACCCATGAGAAATAAAAGATATAAATAAAAAAATTTAATTCTCAAACAGTATTTTACAAACTAAAAATTATTTAGATTAAATTAGTATTTAGGGTATAAAAAACAAACAACGACGTTTCATATAAATCATTATACAGGGTGTTTCATGAGGAATAGTAAATATTTTGGGAGATGGTAGTATAGACGAATTGCAATAAAAAATCCTATATAACATGTGTCCGATTTTTATTGAGTACAGAGATACAGCTGTTAGTAAGTAACCCAATATCGGCATACTCGGCGTGTGTAAATACGTGCGGCATGATTACACGCTACAGTACTGTACACTTGACCAAAAAATCACAATGAATACTTTAATGTAAACTAAAGCGCAACTTCACAACTTGAACATCAACACTACTCCTGACATTCAATAAATACGCCCATAGCAACCCATAATAATCAGTGTACCAAGACACGAAACGAAAATTCATTGAACTCAGCTGTATCTCTGTACTCAATAAAAATTGGACACGTGTTATATGGCATTTTTTATTGCAATACGTCTATACTACCACCTCCTAAAATATTTACTATTTCTCCTGAAACACCCTGTATAGTAATGTTAATGCATTTTTACGGATTTGAAGTAGGTACTTGTGTGTAAACAAGGTATTTATCTAAATAAATTAATGGAAAGTATTTTAATGTTGCCAGTGCATTATGCATCGATAAATTTTTTGCTTGGAAAAAATCTAAGAACCTGAAGTCCAAATCGAGAGGAAGCGCCTTGATTAAAACATAAAATTGGGTAAAGTTCAATAATTGTTTGTTTTTTTATACTCTGAATACTAATTTAATTTAATAAAAGTATGGATCTTGATCAGAATAATTTAACAAAATTATAAATATCCTATTTATATTAGATGTTCGATCGAAATTTCGTTTTATTTCATCACATATGTTGTTGTCTTGTTTGCATCTAATCTGTTTAGTGAAAAAATCTGATTTATTTCCTCTCCTCCTTTTTCTTATCGTTATTCTCGATTTGTACGTTTCCTTTTTATATATTCGACTCTGTTGGAAAATGAACACCTGTTGGTGTCCGTGGGCAAGATCAGGGTTCGGATGCATCAGAGAGATTAATATGCATGCCAGACATAAATATTATCTTGAAGAGGAAGTCTTAATGGGGAGCTTAAGCATTTAACGAGCGTTTAATCTCTGGAAGCAGTTGAATCAATTTTATTCCTCTCTACTTTAGCCATAATAATTCTTCTTTAGAACCTTGGAAATATCTCCGCAATAGAGATTTATTCAAAGAATTTTTTTTCCAAGTTTATTTTCTCGAAGAAAAAGGGTTTTTACTTTTTTGTAATTTTTACACAGCCTAAGCTACAACGTCAATTGAAAAAAAAATCTTCCACTAGTTTGCCCCCTAAGGTATAGGAAACCACTTAATTAAAAAAATTTTTAATGATGTTTCCAAATTTAAAATTTAAAATTTAAGATTTATGAACAATAATTTAATCACAGTTTATTCTTATAATAAATTATTCAAAATTATTACTTTTTTACAACAAATTACAATTAAATTTGCAAAAATAATTAAGTAACTAATTGAACAACAACTTTTATTCAGTTTACTTGCTGAAAGAAATAATGTCAATACAAAATTTATTATTATAAAATAATAAAATCAAAAATTAAATTTTAACAGTCGAGTAGAAATTTAAACAATAAATTTTATTCAAGTATTTTGTAAATTTAAAATGATTTTCTGAACGAAGAAATGAAAATCGGTTTGTCTGTAAAGTCGGTTTATTGACGATAGTTGAACGTGACAACGTCATAAGAAAATACTGATGGAATGGTATTTTCTTATGACGTTGTCACGTTCAACTATCGTCAGTAAACCGACTTTACAGACAACCGATTTTTTCATAAAATTCTTCGTTCAGAAAATCATTTTAAATTTACAAAATACTTGAATAAAATTTATTGTTTAAATTTCTACTCGACTGTTAAAATTTAATTTTTGATTTTATTATTTTATAATAATAAATTTTGTATTGACATTATTTCTTTCAGCAAGTAAACTGAATAAAAGTTGTTGTTCAATTAGTTACTTAATTATTTTTGCAAATTTAATTGTAATTTGTTGTAAAAAAGTAATAATTTTGAATAATTTATTATAAGAATAAACTGTGATTAAATTATTGTTCATAAATCTTAAATTTTAAATTTTAAATTTGGAAACATCATTAAAATTTTTGTAACTGTAGCTTTTAAAAAGCCCGCCTCAATCTTTGTCGCTCGTTCCGCGCTCTCGCTTGCACTTCAAGCCTTAAATGGAACGCCTCAGAGCGAGGTAACGCCGCATGAGTCATGTTTTTTCGTGCGTGCAGCAGGCTCCATCGAATTATAAGACGTTGTCACGTCAAAAAAAACATTAATCAAATAACTAAAAGACTAAAACAATTTTAAATGAAAATCTAATCAGATCTCCACATTGGAAATACAAACATCTTAGCACAACTTTCTACGACTTTTCCTTATTAAAAATAGTTGAAAATGATTTTTCTCCATGTTTCAGACATTTTTCAACACAATGAGCAAAAAATTTGTTATTTTAGTTTTTGAGAGAATTCAATACTAAGGTCGCCCGGGAAGCAGGCTAAGCGTACTAAGTAAAGAAAACCGGGCAAATGCAAGTCGGACTCACATACCAAGAATACAGTTCCTAATATATACGTACCCTAGTAGCACAATGTTTCAAACTATATAGTGCCTATATAGTTTTCGAGAATCTATATAGCCCCTATATAGATACTATATAGTATGAAACATGTGCTACTAGCTGAATGGCTAATTCTTTCGTGAATTCCAATACTTCGGTAAAAAATTTCAGCTAATTGACTAGAACCGTTAAAGAGTTTTCCATAGAGAGATTAGATTTTTCTGATTTTCGTCGTTTTTCGACCAAAAATTATGAAAATTAGAAAACCTTTGTGTTATTTAATTATATTTATTTATTTACTTATTTAAAAAATAAATAAATAAAACGTTCTAGCACTAGAACGTCACATTCTATCACCTTGTTTACTTGAATTATCACGGGTATCTAAACATAGGCAGAAATAAATGCTTAGAAAATATTTTTTCTTTTCGTTTCATTGATTTTTAAACACTAGAAATTACAAATTTGAAAATAGCCCCGCCCGGGGTGATTCCGAGTGATTTATTTGGGACTGAACTTGGAGACTTGGAGGCTAGAAGTTGCGTCAAACCAATGTACCAGCTGATATTCTGACTATGATATCAATTAGTTTTGAATGGTATTTTATTATTGTACTAGGAGGAAGGAAGAGGTATACAATTGAGTTCCTCTACATTTTCCAATGCAGATCCCTCTCTCTAAGTCAAGGTGAAAACTCACTTCCGCTACATACATCTCTTTTCCGCTTTTTGTTTATATGATATAATTGATTCTAAGACCTGAACTTTTTTTTTACATATATAAAATAACTGTACGAAAGATTGTAAAATCATATAAAAAATCGTAAATAAATAAATAAAATATATGTTAAAAAAAACAATTAAATATGAAATATCCATTCAATCAAAATCATTTAGATATTCCCGAAAATTTTTCCCTATTTTAGCGGTTTGTTTTTTACAGTAATATAGGGACCGTGCGTCATGACTTTAACGCCAACTGGCGACAAAAATGTAAACATAATAGGGATATTTACTAAACAAGGGTTATGGAACTTATTTAGATTCTTACAATAAAAGTATAGATTAGATTTTAGAAAAAAAAATTCGAATATGAAGGGACAACTTTGGCTGATGTTTGGAACAGTGACGGCTCCAGACTCTCATTTTGGGGGAGGGTCATTCACCTATTTTAGATTTGAGTCCGCCTTCCATTAATAATTAAAAGAAAAAGAAAATTTGATGGTAAATGGTATGTTAAAAAATAAAAACAATTTAAAACTATTATTTGGGAAGTATGAGAAACCGAAAAGTGTGTCAATATGTAATTAAAATAATGATCTCAATTAATTCACTCATAACATTTCAGTAATGATATGGAAAATTTGAACTCAACATTTTTTAAAATAAGTACTTTGTAATTAAAATAATGAATAAATATTTTTTATAAAGATAAAATTAATAATAAAACACGTTGTGCCTAGATACATTAATCCTTTTTAAAATCTAGTCGGTATCGATATGTTTTAAAAGCATCTGACTCTCCTATAGATTTCGAAAGCTTAAGAAACATCTGATGCAGTTAGTTTTTGGACGGCACCTACCATATTACAACCATCTAATAGTGGTGCTTGCATTCACTGCATAATGCAGTTCAATAAGACCATAAGCCTTAGTATAGGCAATTAGCTATACTTTTCGCAAAGGTGTAATTTTTTTATTTACGGGGAATATATAAGTATGTGTGAATGGTAGTCAGCTCAAAAACTGGTTTGATCTTTTTCAGTCCCATAATTCCAGAAATGAAGAGGCTTGCTAGGGAACATGAGATTTGAGATCTCGTTACTTTTCTCAGTCAGTCACTTTCATTATATCAAAGTCATAAAATGAGACTAGGATGGAACAATTAACTGTAGCCCATACCAACCAATGTTGTGCATTATAAGCACTACATCAGAGATGGGAATGGGCAATAATATAGAAGTATGAATATCAATAAGAATATTTTAATAGTATTAACTGAATTAAATAAACTATAGACGAGTGTTATTTCTACAATACACACACTTTTATTTTCTGCTTTTTAGTATATTTTGAAAAAACAAAAGCGTGCTTAGAATTTTTTTTAATAAGTACGATTTACAAGACTTACCAAGAAGTATGAGATAATTTTTTTTTAAATATGTTCCACTATAAATGATGTATTGTCATCGAAAATACGTAGAGTATGTGTAAAATTTCGAGAGAATTGTCCGGTATTAGTATTCCAAGACAAGCAGATAAACAGACAGAAATAAAACTTTAAATAAAAGTATGTAATAAGAGATATTTTTTGTTAAGTTTGGTATTTGTGTTAAATGAATAGTATCATATGAGTCATAACATGACTTAGAGCGTTGAAAAACAATTCGTGAAATAGAACTAAACAGCTTCTACAAACAATTAAGATGAAGATAGGTAGAAAAATTCGAAACAAATCCAATAGCCTCAGAGATAGTATAAAAAAGCGCCTAGCTAAAAATTATTGTAGGATACAAATTGCTGTATAATAGTTAAACAACGAATTAAGTAGGGGGGTTCACATCTTTTTTTTATTGAAATTGATGAGAGAAGGAGTTACACCAGAAAGGTGGATCCCCTAAAGGCCTGGGTTGGCCCCTCCATCATGAAAAGAAGAAGAAAAGGGGATTTTATGGGCTGGTTAGGGGTCGAAGGTATCTGTGGATGCGGGTCTTACATAACTGAAGGTTATAAGTCGCTGGGAAGACGGTGGTTGGGAGCGAGTCTCTAGAAGTCATAGGGATAAAAGAGTTGCCGAAAGCGCTTGTTCGATTTTTTTTTCCAATTTGACAGCGAAGGGGTGCTGAGCGTTCGAAGACCGCGTGTTTCTCGTAAAGATGGCTTTAGGGGGGATAATTGATTTAAGCTCGACTGAACAGACACCATGAAAGTATCTGTAGTACAAGGAAAGGGTATCTTGTAAAAGCATTTTCCTTTGTGGTCAAAGTATTTAAAAATACTATATGTTCCTAGAAGGAATGAGAATACTGTATGATACTTTTTAAATTTTAGAATAAGATTTCTAACCTAGAGTGCCTCTTCTGAGAAATTTCTGGAGTGCTCTAGAATAAGAAGAAAAATAAATCAATTTATCTGTTGGATAGACGATTCCAACTCGTTTATTCCTTTGACTACTAGTTACAGAAACTCTCTTCCTGCATCCGTCTTTCCTGCGACATATAAATTTCACTCTTTAAAGACCCGCATACACACGGGCCCCTTCAACTCTGACTCAATTCCTAAAATGACTTTCTACTTTTATTTTTCTTCTTTTCACTATACAAAGATCTACTCCGGACTATAGGGGCTGCACCTTTTTGGATCAATATCAATTGGTGCTTCAATATCCAGTATCATTAAAAAAAAACTCTCGAAATTCTAGAAAACTATCTCATTTTATTTGAAAAAGCTGTGACCAAAGTGGAATAGTACTAGACCAAGTGCATAGAAGAAAAAATGATAATTAATTTTGACATTTTGAGTCTTCTTCCGGCCATATTCGTAGTGGATATTTATAAATCCTTGAAGAATATTGTATAATCACTTATCGTGACCTTTGGTAGCTCAGAAAACAATGCATAAAATTACTAAAAATCATTGATAATCAAGCAAATCAGAAAGTTTCTTGTTAAAATATAATATTTTTTGGAAAGCTTATTTCTTAAATTAATTTGATTTATTCATTTATTTTTAAATTAGAGAAATTTACTTTCGATATTTATGTGAAAAATTGGCAAAGTGCAGAGTGAAAATACGGAAATCTTAACATATTAGGGAACTTGTCAAGCATAACTCATTATTTTCATTCATTAGAAAAGGCCATGACCTCGGAAAGAAGGATGTATTTATTTTTTTTCTTAGCTTTATATACATTTTTTTATGTTCAAGTTCTATAGTTCCAAAGTGACAAAAAGTGATGTATTGCAAAAGCTTATATGGAGATATAATGAATAGTCCCTGGAACACCGAGCGATGCTCGGTAACTTTTTGCCTCTATATAGTTTAAGAATTCATGACACTTGGTAAGTAAGTATACCAATTTTTAAAAAAATCGTTAGTGCGATTTTTGAGAAAATCAAAAACGGAAAATCTTTCATGTAAATGTCAACTTCCGGTCTTCCGATTCCAACCAAAAACTTGCTGTACCCTGCCTAGCTTATATCGAGCTTAAGTTTCGAATTTCGTAGCTCTGAGATTTATGGTTACGAAACGCAGGGGGTCCATTCTTACGTACGTAAACATCAACTTCCGGTAGGTACTTCTATTTTAGCCAAAATCTTGTGCCAATTCTTGTAGTCTCTAGATAGCTTGTTTCAAATTTCAAGGCTCTGCGACTTACCGAAGACGAGATATGAACATTAAAATATTTATTTTACGACATGACTAATTTACACCCCCCCCCCTTCCTTTGTTTCGATCGGATTAAAATTTATACACGACTAATAACTCATGAGACTTGATAAGTACACCAATTTTTAGCGAAATCGTTATAGCCATTTTCGAGAAACCGATTATATATATGGTATATACAAGAATTGCTCGTTTAATATAATAAGATAAGATTTGGTTTGCAGTCAGCTTACATACGTGGAGAGTCTTGGAAAAGTAAAGTTGATAAATTGATTAAAAAATAAATAAATAATTTTTTTTCAAGAAAAGTATTCTGTGGTTAACTGTTAAAAGAATTTAACACATATTCTTCAAAAAATGCCAGTTGAAAACAACTGCTCTATGATATAGTTTTTTCTTCATATTAAACAGAACAGTATGATTATTATTGTTCTTGATGCTTACGATGGAACGATATAAATACCTGTCAACTTATAAGTACAAATTATTTTAGATATATATTAACTAAAATTAAGGTTATATCACCGTAAATAAAAATATAATTATATTCACAGTTGCAGCATAAAAGGTTATACTTTTAATGTATTTTATTAGAACATAGATAATTTCTATGGAATTTACTGAGTGGAAAAGATTTCGAAATTGATCACTAGTTAAAATGAATATCTATAATATTACGAAATTTTTATCATTTATTCTTAAACGCGAGTTAATGATTTGAATGTCAGGCAGCTGTTTTACTACGAGATTTAGCTTCACATATGAAGAAATAATTATCAATGGGTTAAAATATTTTAATGTCACTAAAGCTTAATATGGTAAAAAATTATAAAAGATTATTGGATACACCATTTGCGTAAATTTGAAACAGGTTTATCACTTTAACATGGTAATAAATCAGAGATGAAAAAGGAAAGATGAAACAAATTAAGTTTTAGATGTTAATTAGAAGATGACTCAATATCCTGGGATTTTTTTTATTTATTTATTAAAAAATATGAATAAGGTAATCCAAATCAGAGTTATTGTTTTCAACCTTTAATGCTACAATGCTACACACTCCCCTAGAATTGTGAGTAATTAGAGTACTTACTCAACCCAGTCTTAAAGTTTGTAGAATTAATAGAAGCTTAAAATAAAAAATTATCAAAAATATCGAAGTTACATATAGTTTCAAAAACAAGATTAAAATTTTCAAACTCAAAAATCGCATATAAAAACGCTTTAAATAATTTTTTGTATTTTTTTTTCTAAAAAATATGTAAAAAAACAAAAATTTCAACAAATTTGAATTTGGACCATTTTTGAAGATGTTATGAGCGAAAAACCGAAATTCGATATCTTTTAAACCGGTGACCTACACACTCCCCCTAGAATTGTGAGTAATTAGAGTACTTACTTAACCCAGTCTTAAAGTTTGTAGAATTAATTGAAGCTTAAAATAAAAATTTATCAAAAAAATCGAAGTTACATACAGTTTCCAAAACAAAATTAAAATTTTCAAACTCAAAAAATCGCATATAAAAACGTTTTAAATAATTTTTTTTTCTAAAAAGTATGTAAAAAACAAAAATTTCAACAAATTTGAATTTGGACCATTTTTGAAGAAGTTATGAGCGAAAAACCGAAATTCGATATCTTTTAAACCGGTGACCTACACACTCGCCCTAGAATTGTGAGTAATTAGAGTACCCAGTCTTAAAGTTTGTAGAATTAATTGTAGCTTAAAATAAAAAATTTTCAAAAAAATCGAAGTTACATACAGTTTCAAAAACAAAATTAAAATTTTCAAACTCAAAAATCGCATTTAAAAACGTTTTAAATAATTTTTTTCTAAAAAGTATGTAAAAAACAAAAATTTCAACAAATTTGAATTTGGACCATTTTTGAAGAAGTTATGAGCGAAAAGCCGAAATTCGATATCTTTTAAACCGGTGATCAAAAAAATTTTAAAATTTAAGGAAATTAAAATTTTTCAAACCGTCCGATTTGTCGTGGAATGCCCCAGATATAATACAAATGAACATAAAATAAAACTTTTAAGGAGACCGGTGTTGGTTCTAGGTGAAACATTTTAATATAATAATAAAAATTGCTTAAAGCGAGGTAGGTTTCACAAAAAAAGAAATAAAACACAAAATGAGTTTTGTTTTATTTCTTTTTGTGAAACCTACCTCGCAATTTTACGCAATTTTTATTATTAGGTATATAAAATCAAACAAATAAACAATTACTTTACTTGGTGTATACGACAGGCAAAACTGCCAGGTGATCGAAATTTTGTTTTTTGCTTATTTGTGTTTAGATATGCGTTAATCGGGAAGAAATATTGTATGACAAGAGCGTAAAGTGAGGAATATCCGACAAGCGAGAGAGCTTATGTTGGATTCAGATGAATGTAATATAAGCCAAAGCGAATACCGTAATCTTAAGTCTCGGTTTTTCCTTACTATGCGCGTGCCATACACTATATTTTTTGTAATATTATAGCAGATGAGAAAGAGGAAATAAACCATGGCTTATTTAGTAAGTAAGATCTGTGGTGGCCTTAGTATTTTTTCTAATGTTTGATCCATTACTTTAGTCACAGAGTAATGCTCACTTTAATATAAACATGGTTCCAAGAATTGAAGCTGTTTACAAGGATCTATGTCGCTATGTATGTATAAATAAACAATAAACGTGGGGTAAAGAGGAATTTTACGTAGATTGTGCGAGAAAAGTGCATCTATTATAGTCAGTCAGAAATCACTCGGTTTACCCCAAAATCGTATTTTCGCGACTAGTATTACAAAAAATAATCTTTAAGCATGAATTTTTTTCTGCCTGTGTGTTTTTGGCCAATCTTTAATGAGTAGGGGTAACTCAAAAGATTTTATCGCATATCTACATGAAATAGGCCGTACCTCAAAAATCTTAACTAATAACTTCAAGAGGAAGGGATACCCCACATAAAGCATGTGAAATAAATATTTTAAAAGACTAAAGTCTCTTTTTTAATACAAATATTGTATTATCTCTTTCTCATGGACACGAATATCAGATTGAATAAGTTTCATAAGTTAGCTCATTCAGCTTTCAGCGATTATTACGAATGAACGAAGTTACAAGCATATCTTCAATCAATCAAGCATAAGATTATCATAATATTAATTAAATGTGTTTGTTGTGTTGTAATTTCTTGAATGTATTTTTCCCTTGTGTCTTGACATGTTTTAATTAATTATTATTTACAAAAAAAAACTAAACAAATAAATGTATTATATTAGACCTCTAATTTAAGATAAAAAATGAAGCCTCGTGCATGACAAAACAACAACAAATAAATCGATTTATGATGAGTACGAAAACCAGGAGCTTAAAAGTTGAAACTTGATATGAATTTGCACTGTAGTGCTGGATTTCAACACAGTAGGTATAACTGTTTAAGAGCTTAAGATTTTTTACTGATTTTCAGCATTTGTAATTGAGAAGTTTTGAAACTAGTGAGCCCCAAATCTAACTAGTTCTTAGTTTTGGATATTTATATACATTTTTGTACCAAAATGATCGTAACGAGATTCAGATCCCTTTGAAAATATAAACAGTTTCATGTCACGAATCATCGTTACGTTTCATTTGGTTTTCTCAACAATTGTTCTTACCCTAATTTCTGAATTTATAATTGAATATGTCTTTTTAATTTGACTTATTTTGAACTGGCAATGAAGCCCTTATTTCGTATGGGTAGTTGGAGCATCGAAATAATGGTAAATAATATTATTTACTAAAAAATGTTAAAATTTGTATCCGGCACCTAGGTACAAACAGGAGTTCCTTTTCTCCAAAATAATTTTCATCGACTTTTTAGCAACAAAAAATCTGAATGCTCTAAGAAGAGTAGGTGAAATGAAAAATTTCTTGAAACTGCAATAGAATCGAGTTTCATGTCATGAATCATCGATACGTTTCATTTGGTTTTTCAACAATTTTTCTTACTCTAATTTCTCAATTTATTAATGAATATGTTTTTAATTTGACTTATTTTGAACTGGCAATGAAGCCTTTATTACATAAGGGTAGTTGGAGCATCGAAATAAGGGTAAATAATATTTTTTTTTTTATTTTAAAATTTGTATCCGGCACCTAGAAACAAACAGGGGTATACTTCCTCTCCCGCCATAATTTTTAATTGTTTTTTTAAATTTATTTATTTACTCATTTCAAAACATGAATAAGCAAAAAAAAAAATTGGGTGAAATCAAAACTCGAATCATCCGGTGCCGAGTAATGAGATTTATAGGTAATAAAAATAGAATCTCAAATTATCATAGGGAAAGATAAAGAATAGAGCGATAACCTTTGGCAACTGATGGTTCATTTGCATCTTGCTGCTATCAAGCATTCAAATCACTTCTGAAAACGAAAGCATTCACAGATTCTTAATAGGTAAAGATGATTCATTATTAAAACGTTCTCAGTATTTATTACGTTGACATGTTCCAAGTGCGTCATAAATTTGTTGGAAACAGTTTCAAATGAAATTGCTGGTTTATCGTGAGATTTTTGTTCTTTTTGATGAATCCTTAAAATTTTGATATTAAACTAAAAATCGTGGCGATTTTAGTGCACACTACAACCCTTTCACTTACTTAACATCGATCCAACATTAAAATAAAATAATCAAAAATTTAATTAAAAGTAAATGGAAATTTGATGGAGAACCAGTCCAAGGACAATGAAAAAAATAAATTTAAAAGGATTTAATGGAAGGTCATTTTCAACCACCTACTCTTTGCATTATAGTTTGCCATTAACATCAAATGAGTGTTCATTACTGGCAAATAATAACACTAAAGAATTACTGTAAAAGAAAATAGGTAGAAGCTTTCTTCACTGAATCTTTTTTACTTTAACATACAGGGTATGGTCAAGTATTGTAATCGTGCATGAAAAAAGTGGTTTTTTTCCTTCTTTTTTTCAAAATATCTAAAAAACGGCTGAAATTATTTTGATTTAAAAAATTGAGCGAAACCATGGCATTTTGATCTACAAAAAAGCTCTAATAAGTAAACATCGAAAAAATTATATTTTTCGAGATAATAATTGTTTTGTCAAAATGTCTGTTAGTCTGGTTGTTTGTGCGTTACCAAATTTTTGTGGACGATCTAGCTCAAAAACTAGTGTGAATATCTAAACCAAATTTCACACGTAGTTTTGGCCCAATGAGATTAAGAGCTGATTAGATTTTGGTGCATAACGACCCAAAACTAAGGGGGGTGGAGGGGGGTTAAAAATTAAAAATCTAGGCCGTTTGAGCAAACTCAACCAAATTTTACATACATAATCAGTGGACCCCAGAAGTCTAAAAATGCAAAAACTAACCGTCCGAAATGGGGGGGGGGGTTTAGGGTCAAAAAATGAAAATCTTGGCCATTTACCAAACAACCAAATTTTGTATCATAATCAGTGGGACCCCAGAAGTATAAAAATGCAAAAATACCCCCCCCCACACACACATGATTATAAATAATTTTAGGGGCCAGGTTGTATGGTAAAGTCAAGTGGATGGCCATATCAGAACACGTCAGCTTATTTAAATCTTGAAGAAGGAGGGCATATCCTCCGAAATGTCTGTTTTTAAAAGAATGAAAATGACCATTCATTTTATTCTCAATGTATTCTTTTCATTATTCTTGGGCTGTAATTCCATCAAATCTCTTTAAAGACCTACTAGTCCATCTTCAAAAAAAATGCATTACCTTGAATAAAAATAAAAAATGTAAATATTTACGAAAATTAATTTTTTTTTAATTTTTGATAAATATTAGAAAAACAGAATCCATATCCGTTGACCTTTTTTGTTAAATATATTTTTGTTGTTTAAAATTTCTATCTTTTCTAAAATTTTTGGATTAAAAAATTCAAAAATATGTCCCAGGTTTAAGAATTTTTTAAAAAAGAATCAAAGTAAATTAATTGGTTGCTTTAAAAGTGGCATGAATAAAACATTTCTATTATACTATTATATTCTTTAGCAATTTTAAAAATTATTATTTTTCAATTTTTAAGATTCGGATTCAACCCACAAAGGGGGTGAATACAACCCTTCTGATATAAAATAAAAAATTGTTATAACCTCATATTTTGTGGTTGATAATGTTTCCTAATTTTTTATAGAAATCTTAACTGTCCTACATAATAAGTAGTATCTGCAATTTGTCTTTTGTATTTATTTATTTATTTTTATTTTGTTTCAGGTAAGTGTCTCACGCCTATTTCTTCACCCAATTTCTACATGTTTAGTAAGTTTTAGTTTTTTCTTGTTTTTATTTTTTTAGTTCGTAATATTTAGAATTAAAATCTTTTCCACCCGTAATTTATATAGTTATATTATTTAAGTCCTGTCCTCCAATGCCTAATTTCTACATCAAAATTGATTATTTTTATAAATAAAACAAAAAGTACACCAGCATTTTTTAGTGCAAATAAAAAAAAACTAATTAAAATTTAAAATTATTTATTCGTAAGGATTTTGTTTTTTAAAGTTGTAAATTCGAAAAAAACAAAAAGCAAAAAAAACAGTATTCCGATTATGAACATTAGATACCTACTATTCTACACATACTTTACAATCACATATAAGTACAGACATACAAAATTTGCACTGGTTAAAAATACTCGTATAAAAGAAGGAAAAAAAAGTATTTATTGAACTTTTTAATTTTTTTTTTTGCTTATTCATATTTACTAATGTCTAAAACGTGAAGAGGAATTATTTTTAAGAATAATTTTTTCTCCGTCTGTCGGTGTCTTTTTTAATCCAAAAATAACTCAAGATGGGAGGTTGAAGATAGTAAACTATTCTAGCTAATGAGCTGAAATTTAACACAACATTTGATTAAAAAATGCATTTTGAGCCAATTTTCAAAATTCGTTCTGGTTCAAAAATGTTTGTATTTCTTGCAAAGAAAAACTGTTCGGATATTGGACTTTCTAGTTTTCCGGTTCAAAAATTCAGAAAATCAATAGAATTGTTATAATTTAGAGCCTTCATGAACTATTCTAGCTAATGAGCGGAAATTGAACATAAGATTTTATTAAAAAATGAATTTTTGAGCCAATTTTATAAGTTCATTTCATTGCAAAAATGTTTCTATTTCTTGCAACGAAAAACTGTTCGGATATTGGGCTTTCTAGTTTTCCGGTTCCAAAATTGAGAAAATCAATAGAATTGTTATAATAAAAGGCCTTCATGAACTATTCTAGCTAATGAGCTGAAATTCAACACAAGATTTTATTAAAAAATATATTTTTGAGTCAATTTTCAAATTTCGTTCTAGTCCAAAAATGTTTGTATCTCTTGCAACGAAAAACTGTTCCGATATTGGGTTTTCTAGTTTTCCGGTTCCAAAATTCAGAAAATCCATAGAATTGTTATAATATAAGGCCTTCATGAACTATTCTAGCTAATGAGCTGAAATTCAACACAAGATTTTATTAAAAAATGTATTTTTGAGCCAATTTCCAAAATTTCATCTCAAACTGACTATGCGCTGAAAAAAATTATTGTCAAATCCAACGGAACGATCTTGGGGCAGGAGGAGTCAAAACTTGAAAAGTGATGTAGGCCTACCGGGGGGTCTGGGGGATATGGAATACGTAGACAAATTCCCAAGGGGGTCTGTTGACCCCCCTGACCCCACGGTTCCGCCGTCCCTGGTCAAATCATTAAAAATTGCGCATAGTGTAACAAGACTTGGAAATACTTTTCTCCTATTTCTCGAATGTTATATTATTATTAAGAAAAAAAAGTAAATGTAGAATCTATGGGAATCATTAAACAATTAAATTAATTAACAATCCAATGCAGTGGAGATTCGAGATTGTATTAAAAAAAATTTTTTTATAAATATAATTCAGAAAATGGTATTTTTATATTATTTTATTGTGCCTTGTGATTCAGTTAAAACGATGGAACAATTATGGGTAACGGAGAGCTGGAGACAGGAGACAGTAGCCTTGAGGATGGCGAAAACTCCACCCAGAAAACGCCAAGGCTAGTGGCTTTGGCAAGCAAAAAGTCAACGGTTCATTGGAAAGAAAACAAGCATCCACTCAGTATGAAACAAAGTGATCCAAACCCACCAGTTGTAAACTGATTAACAATGATAATAAAATGATACGGAATAAAATTAAAGAACACGAGACATAACATCAATATATTATTCAAGTCTTTGAAAATTTATTACCGCGATGCGCTTTTAATTTAAATACTTAAATCTATCATTAAAAATTTCAGACCAGACAACTTCATTTGGTTCAGTTAGAAACTCAAGGACAACAACTTGGAAAGGTATCGACTTAAAAAAAAGTTCTCATGAAATGAAAAATTGAATGTCAAAGAAATAGGAATGCTTACTGTTTGAATTGGAATTTAGTTTAAAATGATCACGTTAATCCAGGTACGTAGTTAAAAGGAGACCAAGATCATGAAGTCCCAAGAACATCATATTTAACACTAGCTGCGAGGCCCGCTTTCGACGGCCATCTTGCTAGCCCCATGGACCCCCACGCCCCATCCACCCCACCGACCCCATCCTTCTAGATCCATCCCCTTAGACTCCACGTTATATAGCAATTATTATAAGTTAGAAGACATCTGATCCAAATATGAAATTTCATAATAATCCCTTCACAATTTTTACGGGAATCGTGAGCAAGATTTGCTAGGAACACACGGAAACAGACATACATACATACATGAATTTTGTTGAGGGTGTTTTCGGTTATAACTTTGCTTGAAACGTGTGCAACCAAAATTTGGCGTGTTTTGGACCAATGTACAGACAAACCCTTAATTTTATATACAGGGTGCTTCAAAAAAATGTATACACACTTTGAACTTGCATAGAAAATTTATTTACCGTTCTACAAAGTTAAATTTCAGGAAAATAGAAAGCTGAAAGTCCAATGTAAATGAAACATAAATAACAAATGTTAATACTGTTCAAATTGGTGACCTGCAGCATCAATACAATTCTGAGTACGAGTCACCACTGATTCTGTACATCGTATCAAAACGTCCAATGAGATTTCTCTACACACTGCTTGAATCTCATTCCAAAGAATGTCTAGAGTTACGTGGTTTACGTTTGTACACCTCATCTTTTACTGTGCCCCACAAGAAGAAATCCAGTGGTGTAAGGTCTGGAGAGCGTGCTGGAAACTCGATTGGCCCCTGCGTCCTATCCACTGGCCCGACAAATTTTGATCCAGGTAAGCTCGTACGTCCGGTAATGATGATTTTTATTTTCAACAAGATGGTGCCCCGCCGCACTATCACAGGGACGTACGAGCTTACCTGGATCAAATTTGTCGGGCCAGTGGATAGGACGCAGGGGGCCAATCGAGTTTCCAGCACGCTCTCCAGACCTTACACCACTGGATTTCTTCTTGTGGGGCACAGTAAAAGATGAGGTGTACAAACGTAAACCACGTAACCTAGACATTCTTTGGAATGAGATTCAAGCAGTGTGTAGAGAAATCTCATTGGACGTTTTGATACGATGTACAGAATCAGTGGTGACTCGTACTCAGAATTGTATTGATGCTGCAGGTCACCAATTTGAACAGTATTAGCATTTGTTATTTATGTTTCATTTGCATTGGACTTTCAGCTTTCTATTTTCCTGAAATTTAACTTTGTAGAACGGTAAATAAATTTTTCTATGCAAGTTCAAAGTGTGTATACATTTTTTTGAAGCACTCTGTATATAGATGATATTAGACTCATAAAGAGAAATCAATATGGTTTTCCGCAAAGAAACATGAATATATTACATATATATATAACGAATTTATATATAATTTATTTGTTAAAGACTATACTAGTTTCGAAGTTTTGGCCTTCATCATCAGTTTCGGATACCTTTAAGTGTAGATCCTCAGCACACTATACATTTTTACTGTTCTGTGTTCCTATTGATACACACGTAATGTTGATCCATTAAAATATTACAAACATTTTATTATAAAAATTGAAATTCTTTCTTGATTGTTATATTTTAATGAATCATCAGTAACAGATAAGTTTAAAAATTGATATTGTCTTGAAGATGGAAATTTGAAGGTATCAGAAATTAATAAATAAATAAGGACAAAAAATATTCATCATTTAATTTTTTTCATCTTACTGATTTAAAATAAATAAATATGGGTCTATAGAAATCACTTTAAATATTCGCAAGATTATTTCATTCTACCCCACTATAACAAAGTCATTACATTTGATATGGTTTGGAAATATTTTTTTCTGATTTATAGAAAAAACAAGTCAAAAATAGAAGGTGAATAAAATGATTTTAAAAAACTCGGTACGCTTTTTAAAATGATGTGGGCTAAAAAGTTGAAAGGTGAAAAAGAGCTGTAGGTAGTTTATGATGCAATTCAGAAGCGAGCTATCAGAATAATTGAAGACCCGACCCTTAACGACTCTCGTGACACACTTGGTCGACTGTTCTTCGTGCTTACCCTATTTTCTAGATACTATCACGACATGAGCTCCGATAAGATGAAATCAATTATTCATCCCGCGTACCTAGTTAGCGTTCCTCTGACTCCCAACACCCTTCTAGGTTAAATCGGACCACCTCATTGGCCAGTACGTTTGTCCCCATGACCTCTGGGAACTGCAACCCACCCTACGACTTTCCAGAATCTTATAAACTTGAATTCTTTAAAATTTCAGGGCATATACACTTTTGTCTTCAGTTTTACGCTTGATCACTCCCTTTTCTAGTCGGTAAAAAGGTCTGTCTCCTTAATCAGAATAAAAAAACAGAAAAACAAGCATCATCAAGCAAATTCTGAAGCTATTTTATAAAGCCTATAATAATTACTTGCTCTTAGAGAGTTCAAAATGTCAATGAAGGCAGAGTTTTTTTTTTATTGAAAAATTCGATGTACTATCCTCTGCTTAACATGAAACGATATAGATAATTTTGTTTACATGTCCGAAGGATTGTAACACTTGGATTCAGTTTCCGAAGGTGTGAATACACTCTCTTGATCATGTAAGAAAGGTGATCAATAAGAACTCGAATTACATTCGGTGATGTTTTCAATCACTTTCTCCCCTGGAAATATAACAATCTTTCTACAAGATTCAGTTCTCAAATTATTATTTTTCTACTCGTTTCAGACATTTCTAAACACAAATAAGTAAAAAAATACTGAAATTAGTGAATTAAACACCCCGACTGCCTGGCAATCCTTGTTTTTAATTTTAATATATTGTATTAGGCTATACAGTTATATATAATTTAAAATCGCATGATCTTTTACTTGTGAGTTTAAAGAATGATGTCCGGACGTCCGTGAAAAAGTATTTTGTACATTCTTGCATTTGATGCAGAATGGAAGCAAATAATTCGTAGCTTAGACTCAGGAAACGAATTTGATATAAAATTGCATTTCTCAACAGAAGTTGTTAAGTTAATAATTTATTTGAATATTTTTATAATCTCATACTAGAGATGATGATGCACAGTGAAGAACCACAGTGTTAATCAAATGGCAATTAGAGGAGCATTGTAAAATTTATTCCACGTATAAATCGGTTAAACGATGAATTGATTCCGAAGTATCACGATGACTAACAGAATTAATCACAAAAGCGAAATTGTTATAAAAATATCACATTTCATTTTTCTTAGTAGTATTTAATAAAATTTTAGTGATGTATTAATGGATTAATAAAAAGGTTTCAATAATCTACTACTATACTAAAGACGCTGGTGGGTAGAAATAAAAATAAATAATATATGTATATCTACAAGAAATGTACAAGTCATTTTAAATATTGAAGATTTTTATATTTAAAAAACAACCATCAAGAAAAGTTTTAAAACATAATAATTTTTTTATGAGGAGTCTTCCTTAGGACGATCTCCGAAATCAGAAACAAAACTTAGCCCGAAAATAATTTATATGATTTTTCAATAAAAAATATGTTAGAAATAGTTTGGGACCTACTAATAAATTCATAATAAATTATGCCAAGTTTCAGCTTTCGAGCTCCTACTTTTCGCACTCAACATAAATTGAATGTTTTGTTCTTTTGCATGCAAGAAGTTTCATTTCCGAAGGTAAATGAGAGCCCTCAACACTTCGTGTTATTAATAATTAGTAGAGATTGTGGTGTTGGTTCAAGGTGAAATATCTTTAATAAAGATAAGAGTAAATAAATATTATATGTAATATTCATTTATTTTAATTTTAATGTGAAACAAGTGACCAAGAATCCTTACCTCATAGTAAATTAATATTACATATAATATTTATTTACTTTTATCTTTAATTCTTGTTATTATAAGTTTATTTAATTTTTTATCAAAAATTCGTTGTTTTTTGTGAAATAATTAGAAAAACATCGAAAACACAAGAGGGGAAAATATATTTAAAACTATAACACAACAAACATTTAATTTACAAGTATATATTGAAATTGATCAAGCCTGTTTACGCGTAAAAATTCTAAAACCCATGTTTCAGATACCTTCAGGGTGAGTTTGCAATTGTACATTTTCTGCAAACTTTTCACTTGGAAGTACATTTCTAAAAGAAGGCAAATTTGCATAGTTGTATTTCATCAAAGTTTTTTCCAAAGTTCAAGTAAGAATCAACCTTCACAATCGCATCTGATCCTTGAGTTAAAGTGTTGAGGTCATTGTCTGAGAATATTCTCGCACAAGAAAGACCAACAGAGACATAACAGAGCTTTGGGTTTCAAATTCATGTAGTAGATACATTTTGTTAATAAAATTTTGATAAATTTATTGTTGTGAGACAACTCACAACTGTTTCTTTATCGAGCTCCATAGATTAAAAACTATTTTAAATAATTTCGCCTCAAATACTGATAAGTCGAGAATATTTGCGGAAAATATAGGGATAACCGAGGGGTAAACCGCGACCTAATATCCTGTACACCTACTTCCACATCCACTTTCATTTCCAGAAGTCAATAGATGAAGGGGCATTATCTAATGAATTCCAAAATAATTCCACATAATTCCAAAGACGAGTACACCTAATTCCAATCGCGGTTCACCCCTCGGGGATAACACATCTCTTATGAAGAGCAGTTTTTTATTAGGAATTAGTGATGGTGCTGAAAATGATTCCAGATGTGTTATCCTGACAATTAAAGCTTTAAAATTAAAAAGTAAATTCTATACTAGTGTTTTACTCGGAATTTTCCAGTTTCTACATGTATCGCAACTATCATACTTATTCCCTAAAGCTCAAGTTCTGTGTAGTTATTATTCTTCAAACTTCAATTTAAAAATTTCGATAAATTATTTCTTTTTTACTTATGGAAAGTGGTGTAGGGTTTAGGTGAAACATGATATTAATTAATAAAGTAAAGGGAGTGTAGTTTCACAGTGAATAAAATAAAACTCAAAGAGGTTTATACAAACTCAATATATTTCGGATTATTAGTCCATCATCAGGAGTTTACAGATTAAAAACAGTTTTTAATATACGATATATATTGAGTTTGTATAAACCTCTTTGAGTTTTATTTCATTCACTGTGAAACTACACTCCCTTTACTTTATTAATTAAATTATTTCTTGTTACTCGGAACGGTCCGGCAATCAGGCTTAAATGTTTGTATTTTTCAATGTGGAGAACTGATTAGATTTTGGGATTTCTAGCTCCAAATCTTTCTGTTAAAAAATGCAAAATTATTCAAAGAATAACATTTTTTGAGATTTTGACCCCGTTCTATAGTAAAAAATAATCAACAATCGAACATCTGTGTTTGTGAATTAGCACTTAGTAAATTAATTAATTCACCGAAACTGCAAACAACGTAAAGAATCTTAACAAATTTTCATTTTTTCCTCCAATTTATTTATATGAATTCACCAAACAGTTAGGATTTGTTTCTTGATAGTGTAGAGAGATTTGAGGTAGGTAAGAAGTCGATGAGTTTTGATCTTTTGAGATTTTATTTCCTGGGGTATTATAGTATTGTAAATTAATTAGAAGATTTTGAGTTGTAACTTGTAACCCTCTTTAGACATCACTAATTAACTAAAATGAAATGCAAGCAGCATGACTGGAATTGAACAGCTGTTTATAGTGAATAAAACCTCATAAATAGGTATAGGGAGCAGAAGACAATACATTTTTTTAAAAAAACGGAATCAGATCAAAGTTTATTAAAATATTTTATATATGTATAGTAGGTGAATCAAATAAATATAAGTAAACAAAAATCATGATAAATAATTACCGTAATTTTATGTTTTGATAAGTTGAGTAGCTTTTTCCTTCTTTTCAAATGTCACTCAAAATCATGGGCTAGTGACCCTGAATGCTTGTTTCTTTAACTTAAAAATATAACAATAGAACTGGAAATTCTTTTTATATTTTTAGTTTAGAAAAAATTTCAAATGTAGTGGCGTCTGAGTAGGGAAGGAGTTCAAGGCTCCTCTTTATTGTAAAAACATATTTTTTTTTCAAATTTTACTTTAAAATTATATGAAAAAAATTTGCAATTAATACCGGACCCTAAAAATTGATTTCTGACACCGAGCTCTCTATTCATTTTGAAATTTTATGCTAGGTACTGATCATATCAGGACTGTGGAGTCGGAGTCGGATCCGGTGTCAGGAAGAATGTGTCGACTCTGACTCTGAATCCGAGAAAAAATTTTCTACAAATATCTGTGTTGAAATTTGAAAATAAAATAAAATGTAATAATGTAATGAAATTATTATAGCTTGAAAATTTGCAAAATTATGTTCATAAAAAGTCAATTTTAAATGATAATTCACATTCTCTATTATTCGCTAAAATATTAACTCAATCGAAGAAACCTAAAGAAAAAATTTGTAGAAAATTTAATTTTATACAAAAAAGGTCATTTGAATAAAATTTCTCCGATTAATGGTTTTCAAAATAGAGGAGTTTAAAGATTTATCAATAGAAAATTTTTTCTCTTATTGACTAAAATATTAACTTAATCGAATAAATCTAAATAGGAAATTTGTAGAAAATTTAATATTCTACAAAAAAGGCCCTTTGAATAAAATCTCTCTGATTTATGATTTTCATGATATAGGGGTGTTTAAAAATTTATCAACTGAAAAAATTTTCTCTTATTGGCTAAAGCATATTAAAATTTCAAAAAAAAATTATTTATTAAATCTTCAGCAATTTACTTATCTGTTATTAATTAATCTCCGACATCGGCTTTTTTAACTATCAATAAGATTTTATTTCAAGTTTTGAGCTTCTTCATTTTTTTCCATCTCTCTAATTTGAATTTCCAACTTGTCTATTTACCATGAATATAAAAATTTCTAATTTATTAGCTACATTTCAGGTTGGCAAATATAAAACCAGTTTCAATCAAAAGTAAATTTAATAGGGCGTTGTCATATTCTTCAACGAAAAGTTATATAAAAGACAAGATAATTAATATTTTCAGCACTTTCACTAGAATTGTGCAGAACAAAGGCTAGCCTCTGATAATACAAGTGGCTGAAATATCATATGGCTCGATACGAATCAGCAAATTCTGCTGTCCACTTTCCATCCAGTCTGTCTGGACTGGAGAACTGGAGTTGTGGGCGTTCAAGGAGATCTAGTCAAAGGACGGGTGTCCTCTTTCTTCCAACTTCTTTTTATATTTATTATTTCGCTTTGATACAGAAAAAATATAAAAACGTTTTCGAAAATCAATTTGAGGAAAAAGTTTTCACTTTTTCAAAACGCTCTCCGTGACGATTTTACAGTTTTTGGTCAGCAATCAGTTCAGCTAGAAAATTGGAATTTGGCTTATACTAGTTTTTAACACAAATTTGTGCATAAATTCTGAGTAATTATCAGACTTATTTTTTGATGGTCCGGGTCACAATATAAAATTTGATTATTAAAGACATTCATAAAGATGTAAGAGACAAAACAGAATTCTTTCAACAAGTAAAATATCGTCATATTTTTCGGGTGTTAAATTTCAACTCATTAGTAGGGCCTATTTGTTTTTTTTGTTTTGTTTTTTTATTAATGTCTTAAAATTTAGGCCAATATGATATCTATGCGATTCATGAAATTCCGAATAAAAGAAGAGGAATTTGTTAGTGCCTATAATGCCTATTTTGGATATTAGTGCCTATTTCATCTATAAAAACCTTTTTAGTGCCTATTTTAACTAAAATTGGCAATTTCCGATTTTTTCGATCTATACATTTTCTAAATTTAAAAGTTTTTTTTGAATTATTAAGAAAATATTTCGAAAAAATTATTTATTGAGCCACTAGGGTCCCAAAAATCGAAAAGTGGACCATATTTAATAGCTTGTTTTGAATTTGAAGCAACAAATATTTTAACAATTGCTAGCGCAATTCCCAAAGCATTACGTAAGTTTAAATTTCCTTGTCTCCTAAAAATATTATGTATTGTCCTTTTTTTAATGGGAATTTGCATTATATTTGTACACTGTACAGATATCCTGTGGGCTGCAGAAAATAAAGATGAAAATTTTTTGGTATTACTGACAGACCGCTTACTCAATATTTTACTTTTATTTTCAAGTAGCTCATTGTTCTTAAAATGCCTTTATGAGTGCCTATTTTAGTTATTTTTAGTGCTTAGTTGACTGTTTATTTTAAAGATTTTTAGTGCCTATAAATCTGAGCCATACTCATTAGTTACAACCATTTGATAGTCATATAATTTTCTGATTTTCTGTATGGAAATCCTAAAGCTATAAAGGTCAAAATCTAATCAGTTCTTAGTTTTGAAAATACCAATATTTTGAAGCCATTATGAAATATCTATGATTTTCATTTTTTTGAGTTATCTTTTAAGTATCTGAATCCAAACAGACAGTTTGAAAAAACTTCTATAAAAATTAATATGTTCTCCAGTTTACAGAGATTTCCAAACACGGATAAGCAATTAAAAAAAAAATAAGGAATTCAATATAAGCCTGCCTCTCTAGAGTATGGAGCTATTAATTATAAATTATTATAGATTTAATTTCCACATTAATAAACGAAGACTTTAGATGTTTTTATTGGTTCTGTTTTTTTCTGAGGATGTCTATATTTCATGTCTTAAAAATAAAATACTTCATTTTATTTTACAGGTCTGGTCAATAATTTACTTCCAAAAACAAATCCTCACTATATAAGGCTAAAATTAATTTATTCACTTAAGATTTGGCTTCTTCATCTTGCCATGGAAGGTATATGGAAGCGAACTTGTTAGCCTCTCGTACGCTTTGTATTTCTAGAAAATATGTTTATTATAAACATATTTTTGTAGCATTTAGAAGCCCGTTTTCAATTAAAAAAGATTAATTAAAATCGTTAAAGTAGGTTTAAAAATAATGTTAAAAAACTATAAAAGTAACTACACAAAAAGGCAACTGGAAATAATCAATTTTGATTGCAGAATTAATAAATTCAAATTATTTTACTTTTTTCAAATCGAAAAACGAACAAATTACTTCCACAGTAACAACCAATATATATAGACATAAAATATGTGAGTTTAATTATTCGTTAGGATATAAAATATATTCTAACAAGATTAAACAAGGATTATTTGATTATTTTCTAATTATATTTATACGTATGGTCACGAGTAGTAATAAAATACACTGGCTGGTGTCCATATCCTTTTAAAAATATGAGCATCAATTAACAAATCTTATACAATTAATAGCAACATTCAATCTATATGTATGTGTTATCGTTCATGAACTTGTATAAACTTAAAAATCGAGTTTTTTGTTGTTTGGAATAAGAAAATTCACTAGATACTAATTTATTAAAAAATCCGAGTTCAAACATTATATGATCATAATAATGACTGAAATGCCACTCGTTTTTTTAAGAATTTGAATTATACGAATTATGAGGTTTATTTATAATACTGTAAAAAAATACCTGAAGTTTTATAAGTTCAAAAGCGATATTTTCTTGTAATTATATATTCTATGCTCGGTTTGAGTGATTTTTTATATGTATCTATCGCCCTTGTTCAATATCTTATTCGATTTCTCTAATCTAGGAAATTAATTTATATAAATTATACCAATTCTAATCCACCAGTGCATTTTTTGTTTTCTTTATAGAACTAAAAATTTCTAATTATTCCAAATTCAATAAAAAAAATTAGCGATAAATAAAAGTAATGATTATTGTTATATAAAATATCTATAAATTCATATATTTTATTAGATTAAAATGAAATATTTATTAGATTAAATTAGAAAGTTTTCAATAAATTTAGAGTAATACCTTCTAAAGAGAAGAAAATATTATATTTCTTTATAAACGCTAATTTTATTCTTCGGTATCGTAGTTTTCAAAAAAAAACGATATGAATTTTGAATAAATTGGTTTTATTAATTAAAGTTTAAATTACAACAGGTTATACTTGGAGATTGGAGGTCTCAAGTCGAACGTGATCAAGACAAGCCTTAATGTTCCCACTGGACATCCGTCTTTATATACTAGATAACTGCTGAGTCTGTAACTCTCTCAGCGTGGGAATAGATAACAATATATCCTGACGTGACTCCTCCTTCCTCCGGGGAGAAATTTCATTATTTTATGAAATTTCTTCACAATTTTAAAATATCGAGTTTACATTTGAATCATTACATTTATATCAATTATATTACAATCATTTGAATTATCATTCATTACAATCATTTAAATTTCAATCATTAATATCCATATTATTTCTTAATTTATTACATTTTATTATATCAGCAATTTTCATTTTATATTTATTTAATAAGTATAATATAATTAACAATATTATTATAATTATGATTATTATTATTATATATTGATTTTGATGGCTAGGCCATAAATTCAAATCTACTTCGTCTATTTGCTTTATTTTCAAATCATTAAAATTAATCACTAATATTTCACTTTTCACTTTATTTTTCACTTTACCATATATATATATATAAAATATTTTGACAAACATTTATAGGTAATTATAATATTTTATTTGATATTAGATATCTTAACAAATAATTATTTTATTTTATTCAATACACAATATGGTTATTTTAATAAATTTCATTAATCATATTTATTCATTTGATACACATAACATGGATTTTTTATATTTTTATAAAATAATTATATTATTTCACTTGGTATTAGTTATTCTGACAAAATTTCTTTTTATATTCTTAAAAGAATAATTATTTTATTTTACAATAGTAAATCTTTTTTTTTTTATTTCGAGAATAAACAATTTCTACAGTTTCTTAATTCGTTATTCATTTTTAATTTATTATGAAATACTGGTAAAGGAATAAATTGAATCACTGATGCGTTCATATTTACATTGTTTACATTTCGGGTATTTTTTAAAATTACATCTACGAGTTCATTCTCAATTTCACAAATGGGTTTCACGAACTGTGTGGCTTCCCAAAATTCTCGAATTTGATTACTATTTTATTTTTTTTATGACTAAATAAGTTGTCTATTTTATTTTCCAAAATACTATATTGTTTATTAATTAAACTATGTAAATATACCTGTTTATCATAATGTTCTAGCTGTTTGCTTTTAATAACTGCTTGTGCTAATTGTTTATATTTATCTAATACTAGCGTTAAATTATAAAAATAATGGATATAGTAATTATTAGTAAATATTTTTACGTCCTGAGCTTCTAGCTTTACGTATCCTTGATTTAAATCTTGGATTTCATGACCTTGCAGCGCTATCAACTGGGTCAATGCGAGGAGGATTGCTGTCCTCATCTTCTTTCTGAAATAAACGTGGTCTCTTTAATCTATCAATGCGATATTTATTATCACTCCTATCTATTACTTTTCCTAAAATTTGATCATATTCTTTAAGTCTAATTTCCGAAAAATTTGGTGTTCCCTTAGGCTTTCTCTTCTTTCTTTTCAAAAATAAAGTATTAGGTAACTTAGAGGGGTTTTCCTCTCCTGACCTCTTTTTCTTATTTTCAATATTTGTTTTAATTAATTTAAACATTAAGTCTTTTTCCTGACTATATTGATTTATTACTTCCGAATCTATTATTTCGTTATTTATTTGTAAATTATCTCTCCCATATAAAACTTCAAACGGACTTTTTCCTATTGTTGAATGAATAGTATTATTATACGCTTTCACTATTAAATTCATTTTTCTTTTTATGTTATAATTCTTACATTCAGTATTTTGATTAATTATTTGTAAATGTTCTAAAATTGTAGAGTGTACCCTCTCTATCGGGGAATTCGATTTTGGGTTTTCGATGCATGTATAGTGGATTTCTATATTATTTGTTCTACAAAAGCTTTTAAGTAATTCATTATTGAATTCATTTCCGGCATCGGTAATTACTTTTTGGGGTAACGGAAATCTACTAAATATTCTTTCTATTTTCCTAACAATCTCAACTGCTGTTAAATTCTTTATATGTATTACTTCTACAAATTTCGAAAATTGGTCTACCATTGTTATGAACTTAGTTTTATATATCTCAAATACATCTATATTCACTATTTGAAATGGTTTACTCGGGGTTTCAGTTTTATTAATATTTTTAATTGGGTTTCTCTCGTATTTTGCCTTTAAACAAATTTCACAATTATTTATATATTTCTGAATATCTTTCTTTATTGCGGGCCAATAATATTTTCTTTTTATTTCTAAATAATTTTCGGCTATACCTCTGTGATTAGTTATACCTTCATGAATATCTTTCAATATTTTTAGCCTGTGTTCTAAATCCTCAATATCTTCTAAAATCTTACTACACTTGTAAATATTTAAACTATTGAATGTTTGCTGAATTAAATTATTTAAGGGAATAAATAATGTTTCATCTTTAAAATAGATATAAAATTTTTCCTTGCTATGTATATATTCTAGTAATATTTTCGTCAGTTCGAAATCTATTTCTTGTTTATTTATTGTAATCATTAATCTATTTTTATTATTGAATAATTTTAATTTTTCTACTTTTGTGTCATTATCATGTGAATCTAAAATAATTTGGTTTTTGAAAATATTTACTGCTACATTTTCGAGAATTTTTATTCCTGCTACAGGGGATTCTTCTGCGGAATGTGCTGTTTCTAAATCTTCATTAATTTGACTACCACCCGCTGTTGTTAAAATAGATTCTAGTTCATTATTTATTATTTCATCAATTTCATTTATATGTACTTCGTTCTTTAAATCCGACTTTAAATTATTTATTGATTGATCGTTCAATGACACTTTACCCTCTGAATTTTTTCCATCTTTTACCCTATGTGAATACTGACATAAATTACCTATCTTTGGGGTATTTTTAATATCTTTCCTATTTTTAATTTTTACTCTTTGGTGTGTGGGTTGATGAATTAGTTTTTCATCCCTTAACATCTGATTTCTTGCTTTCACTAACTGGCTAACATTCTTTACATTACCTACGTATTTTTTATTAATTATTTTATTATTTATCTCAGGTTCATTGACCTTATCATTAGTTTTATCCTCGCTAAACTCTATTTGTTTATCTACGGGTTCATGTTTCTTTTTAACGTCTGTGGGCTCTAATTTATCATCTACTATTTCCTCTTTGTCTAGGCTACTAAGTGAATCACTGTTTGTATCATCACTTTTGTGGGAAAATTTTTTATCTATCTCGCTAATATGATATCTGAGTTTATATTTCGTATTCTCGTATGTAATTATGTCGTTCTTAAAATCCCACTCAAATTCTAACTTTTTGATTGCGTCTAACCCTATTAAAATATCAAAATCCTTATGAAAATCAATTATTAGTGTTTTTATATATTCTTTTCCTAAAAATTTTACATATGTGTATTCAGTTATTTTTCTGGACCCATTAATAGATTTTATAAAATTATCCTCTTTAAACTTTGTATATAAATTAGCAATATTTGGTTTTATTAGATTTACAGTAGATCCTGTATCTATTAATACTTTTTAAATTCCTCCACTCTTAAATATGGTAATGATGATTTTTCGTTTATGCTGTCCTCTATATTCAAAATTATTATAATTAATTTGGGGTGTTATGTAAGTTCGTTCTCTCGGGGGCCACTTCCAAAAAAATGATTTTCTCTTCTTT